>QRDG01000041.1:1907213-1977016 GCA_012064385.1 Puccinellia tenuiflora | reverse complement strand
GGCCTGGGGGGCACCCACAGGCCAGGGGCGGCCCCCTGCCATGGCCCCAGGGCCACTCGCGGGTGGGACCCGCCCCTGCCCTGTGGGCACCCCCTCGGCCCCCTCCGACGCCTATAAAATCCCATTAAACCTAAAAACGTCGAAGCGGCCATTATTTTCCAGAGAAGTCACCCCGACGCGCCGTCACCGTAAACCCTAGTTCGGGGGTGATTCTGAAGCTGATCCCGGCACCCCGCCGGAGGGGAGATCGATCCCGGAGGGCTCTTCATCGCCATGCCTTCCTCCGGGATGATTTGTGAGTAGTCCCACCTTGGACCATGGGTCCATGGCAGTACCTAGATGGTAGTCTCTCTCTCTCTTGTGCTTCATGTCTTATGATCTTGTGAGCTGCCTAACATGATCAAGATCGACTATTGTAATGCTATGTGATGTGTTTGCTGGGATCCGATGGATTATGAAGTTATGATCAGATTGTGCATGATTCTTATATGTTGATTTATGTTCTTGCATGCTCTCCGATGTGCGTAGTTACTTTGGCCAAGTGATTGTGTGTATCTCCAAGAGAGATTATTTATGCTAGATAGTGGGTTCATGCCCCCTTTTGTTCCTGGGCACGAGTGACAGAAACGTCTAAGGGCGAGGGTGTGCTGTTGCTACTAAGTGTAAAACAGCGGTGTTAATATCTCTTTTGATATTAGTATTGCTTACTTCATGCGCTTTACTTAATGCAATTGTCTGTTTCTTGCAACTTAATACCGTTGGGTGACAGGCTGGATAGCGATCCCACGATGGACTTTTTAGACAAATATGCAGTTGGACTCAACGGTCTTTGTTCATTGTCGTGATGCCTACATAAATATTATCATGTTCTCTTTGTCATAGCTAGATTAAGTTTGTGTTATAATCTTGTCAATTGCCCAGCAGTAATTTGTTTACCCATCATATGAGTGTTTTATTTGCTTGAGAGACTCCACTAGTGAACCCATGGCCCCCGGTCCATCTTTTTACATTGATTGCAATCTTTATTCATCACTTTTCATCATCATTACTCCACTGGTCCATTTTCATATTTTCATCTATTTCACTATACAATTAACCACTTTGTTTTCTGCGAGACCGGAAAGATTGACAACCTTTCCTCCGTTGGGGGCAAAGTATTTTGGTTGAGTGTGTGCAGGTCCATGTCTGTTGAAGATTAAGCGCCAGAGATTTTCAATATTCACTTTGTTGTTGATTTCAAATTCCTACTGGTTCGATAAATCTCGGTTCGTTAACGAGGGAAAACTGCTACTTGCTACATCCACGCCTTCGTTTGGGGCACCACCCAACGCATCATTCAACACGCTAGCAGCGGTGTGGCAGGCGGGACGCGACGGCGGCTGGCTAGCGGGTGCGGCGGCGTTTGAGCGCCACCGCAGCGGAGGGCGGGCAAGCGGCGGCGTGTGAGCGCGATGGCGGCGGGATGTGTCATGGTTGAGGATGGCAATTAGTGGTTCATTGGAATAATAGCGTTAATCACGGTAGGGGTCACGGGGGTGAATGGTTTGGTCTGACCGGGCTGTTTTAGTTTGCATTGTAACCATCGAATATTTCCCTTTAATTTCTAGGATTGTTTGGATCACCTCCTCTGGGATGTTTTATATTAGTGGTGATAATCGAACTGTGCGAGACCCGACTGATCCCCCGAATCAACCGAAAGACGACTAGCACTGCACTTATTATTAGAGTCATCATAAAAATATTTTCACCTAATATTCGTTCGTTACAAAACTAATAGTCTTTCGAATTACAACATGATCTCCACACATAGCCAGATGGGTGGGTAACCTATGTGAGAGAGATATGAGAAAGATCATGCAACTGGGCTAGGTTGTTGGCGGGCTAGCTTCAGCCTAAACTGTACAAATGGTTAATGGGCATGATTCATCCCGATTATTAGAAGACTAGAAAACAAGTTTATTGAGTTTTCACGAAGTTAAAAACTCTTGGTTTAATAGATACAAGATCTGTCATTCTATTTTTCAATTTAAGAAATTTGGTTGGCAAGCATTAATCATCCAAATATCATGAATTTTTACATAGACATTCTTGACTTATAGAGAAAGCCATCATAACTTTCAAGTTTTGGGGGGAAGTTAGGTTGGTAAAGCAAAGATTGTTGTCAAAACCAATATATGTGTTCAGGTTGAAAATTCCCCGCAATTTCATGTTCCAAGGAAACTCGGCATGATGCCATTGAGTTGCTCATGATGCAAAAACATTGCCTTCTACTACATCTAATGCAACTTGGAATATTACAATTTTATCACCCCCCTACAAAATCTCGATCCTCCTATTTCTAAGGCTTGACAAAGAGAGGAGAGTACTCAGACCGCAGATGACCTTATCCTCCTAGGTTGCATCTTTATAAGAGTGGCGAGACCATTTGTTATGAGGAATTTGATATATTAACATCGAGTCTAATGTTCGATCTCGTCAAGGATATGACGAGTGCGTCGAGGTAGAATGTGACTACAATTTTATCCCCTCTACAAAATTCACCCGATAGCTATGATTGGTCACACAATTTTTTTGTCTTGTTTAAAAAATCACATAAATCGAGAAAATATCAAAAAAAAATGGAAAACCTTGGGGAATATTCCCTTTTTCGTGTACTAGTATCAAGAAAAATCATGAACTTGCAATACCATAATATTTGACAATCTTTTCTTGTATGAAGACTCATGACTTTCAAGCCAAATGACCAAGGTCAAGGCCATATATTTGACAACCCTGTCTTGCATGAATTTGTAGCTTCGGCTACCTGAAGTAACCCAGCACTACATATTTGTACTTTGATGCGTATTGGTTGTATCCCCATATTTCTATACGAACTTGTTTGGTCATATTTTTAATTCAAATTGAAATCTGAACCAATATTTAAATTTGAGATAAAATTCAAATTTGGTTTGTCGTATTGATGTTGCAATGCTTTCTCAATTAAGCATGTTAGGTGATTAATCCGGGAACTTTTGTGAAGTAAAACTCATAGTCGTGAAAAATGTGTTCCAAATAAGCTACAAAGATAGGGTAAACAACCCCATTTCTAAGCAAGTTTTTCATACCTTCTCTAAATGAGCCAAAAAAAATCCTTGATATATAGTGTGCAAATATAGGGTCCATGCTCAATATGAGATCATTTGGACAAACTATGTCATGCTTAACCCTAAACCCTATCTCATTTCTCTTGAAAACCTCACAACTTCGTTTGTGATAGCTAAGTTATGTGAAGGTATTTTTATGAAAATGTCCGTATACCAAGTTTCTTATTTTTTCTAGCAACTTAGTCACATAACTGGACGATGTGCGCAAGTATTATATTTTTCTAACTTTTTTAATTACTTATGCTCAACCCAAATCACTGAAGGGTTTTATATTTTCCTGCCCCACTTCCCTTAGTTCTCCTTGTTCTAGCCCCAATTCCTTAGCTAGCATCGCCTTTGCCCCACTTCACTCTTTCGAGGCTCAAAGACGGCCGAACGGTGCGTTTCCACCGGGTCAACCTCGTTTGACCGTTACTACACTAAAGTATGTCACGTGTGGGACCAGCAGAGTACATGCACCTGTGCGTGTATGCTCCTGCTCCGTTGGTCCCACTTAAAGCTTACAAGTGGGACCAACGGAGAAGGAGTGCATGCCGCTCGCCGGCCGGCAAATTAGTGGGCCTTCAATGCCGTCAAAAGGCTGCATCGCCGCCTACGCTGCCGGCCGGGCTGCTCATATGCTCCGCCGCCTTCCCATCTGTCTTGCCTATTCTGTGTCGTTGCATGCCGAGTCTAGCGGCCCTGTCGGCTGCCGGCGTGTCGCCATTACTGTCAGTCCGGATGCAGATGCCTAGAAAAGGAGCCGTTTTCATCTCCCATTGCACCCACGTCGCCCGCTGACCTCCTCTTTCTCTCCTTTGCCATCCCCTGGTCCTATCTTTCCATGGCTCGTGGTGGTGGCCGCTCCACTCCCAGTCGCGGCAGCATCTCCAACCACCGCTCCATGCCCCGTTCGATCAGCACCCCTCGGCGCTCGAGCAGTACTTCTTCGAGCTCGAGCAGTGGCAGGGGCAGCTATGCCGTCCGTCAGGCTATTGCTTCCGATCCAATTCCCTTCATCGATCTTGAGTCTGATGAGGAGGAACATGTGGTTGACCTAGGTCTGGCATGGGCTAGGGCCGATTATCAAGCCACAGAGCATGCCAGACATTCCGCTGAGCAACAACAGCTCATGGATACTATGGTCGATTCTGTGGTCAACGCAGAGCTGGCCAGAGCCGCGGAGTAAGCAAGAGTCGCGCAGTATAATTATATGAAGTTCAAGGCCAAGTGATAGTTCATTTTAGAGCACCCTATTTATACTTTTGTTAGAGAAATCAGTGAGGAATATTAGTAGTAATTATGTTGTCTGATTTTATGTTGCGAAAAGTCATGAACTGGCAGTACCACAATATTTGACAACCTTGTCTTGTATGAGTTGTATGAAGAATCATGGCTTTCAAATCAAGGTCTACCTTTGTTCTATGATGACCATACTCGACACAAACATGTGTTTTGACATTGTAAACAAGATTATCAAAGCAAGGTTTCCAAGATTTTTTGAAATTTTATATTTTTTAATATTTTTAGTGCCAAAATACCTTTTTTCAAGTAGGTGCCACAAATAAGATAGAAAATTGACCTTTCACAATGTCCACACAAACTATATCATATGGGAGGCATGGTCCCCGAATATCATCAATTTTTGAGCTTTTTAACTATAAATGAGTTTAATAGCATTTACCAGCAAAAATAATCTCATAAATCGAGCAAAGATCAAAAAAATGAAAAACCGGGAGGGGGGGGGGGGTCTTCCTTTTTAGTGTACTAGTATCAAGTAAAACATCATGAACTTGCAATAACACAATATTAGACAACCTTGTCTTGTATGAAGATTCATGGTTTTCAAGCCAAACGACCAAGGGAAAGTCCATATCCATGGCTACATTTGTGCTATGATGACCATACTCCATATCCATTGCAATAACATGTGTTTTGACATTGTAAACAATATTGTAAAAGCAAGGTTTCCAAGATTTTTTGAAAGTTTATTTTTTTAGTACCAAATTACCTTTTGTTTTGTGAAGTAGGTGCCACAAATAAGATTGAAAATTGACCTCTAACAATTTTAACACAAACTATAACATATGGGAGGCATAATCCCTGAATATCATGATTTTTTGCGCTTTTTAACTATATTCCACTCATTAAATGAGTTTAATAGCATTTACCGAGACATAAAGGAATTTGAACTACAAGTGTGTTATAGTTTGGCCCAAAATTATATAAAAATGATACAAATTTATTATATCACGATTGTAGGTGATTGCAAATAAGAAAGTACGAAAACATAACCCGTAGCTATGACTGATCAAACAGACAATTTTGGCCCTATTTTGAAAAAACTCTCATAAATGGAGAAAACATAAAAAAAAATTAAAACTAGGGGGAATCTTCCTTTTTAGTGTACTAGTATGGATGAAAAATCATAAATTTGCAATACCACGATTTCATTAAAGAAGTGTTCACAAAATGGACAACCTTGTCTGAAGTTAAATGGCTTTCAAGTCAAATGACTGTCGTGGTATTGTCAAATCTGGCCGGGACAGGGGTGCCATCCGGCTAGGTATACACGCCGACGGTAGAGAGAAGACGTCGGGGGAGGAATGTAGAGGGATTCCTGTGACGGGAATACACACAGTTTACCCAGCTTCGGATCACACGACGGTGGCGTGATCCTACGTGCTGCTATAAATCACAATAAGGCAATATGAGCCGATTACAATGATGTGTGTATAGCCAGAAAGGCTTGGTTGTGAGGTTCTGCCCTAAGGCGTCCCATAGGCCGGCTTATAAAGGCGGCCGGGCCTAGGGCTTACAAGGAAAGTGCACCGACTAAGGTAACAGGAGTCCTAGACTAACACGGCTTCGTTGTCTTTGTCTTGTTCACCAAGCCGGATGGTTACTGGGCCTTCGTCTTGGATCCTCCTTAGCCGACTTTGCCTTCTCCTTGCGCTTCAGCATACTGGGCCGCCCGGTAAGCCAGCCGGCATTACACCAGTGGGCCACCCTGGTATACTGGAATATGTACATGTCGATGATGAAGGGGTCGCAGCATAGAAAACAAAAAAATATCCTACGCAACCAGCGGAATAAACCCCAAGGATCTAGATCTAATAGATGAAGGTAGCGAGAAGGAGATCCAATCTCTTACCCTTGAAGATCGAACAAACGCGTTTTGTCGGTGCAGGGGTTGGCTAGTCGATCCCCGCAACTAGACTCGTCTAGTCGCGAGAAGATGTATTATCCTCGAGATCCAATCCGATGAAGCGCTGCAACGGGCAGCACCTCCGCGGTATCCACACGTACAGCTCGATGAAGACGTCCACTCCTTGATCCCGCAAGCGAGGTAGACGTGTCCTTGATGATCTCAGCAACACGACGGTGTGGTGGTGATGATGACGATCTCCACGAGCAGGGCTTCGTCAAGCCAAGCAAGAGGAGAGGGAGAGGAGGAGGTGGCGCAGCAGCCCTAGGGCTAGGGTGGTGATGGCGGCGCAGCCCCTAGGGCAAGGTGGGTGCGGCGGCGGCGGCTTGGAGGTGGAGGCCGGCGGCTAGGGTTTAGGTGGAGGAGGTGGTGCGACTTGGGGTGCTTGGGGCGGCAGCCTCTAGGGTGTACCGCACCCCTCCCCACCCCCCCTTTATATAGGTGGAGGGGAAGCCCTAGGGCCGGCCGGCTTGGGGCAACTTGGCCCCTAAGCCAAGAAAGTCGAGTCCCCCTAGGACTCTCCTAGGGTTCGGCCGGCCTCCCCCCCTTTCCTTTGCCTTGGCCGGCTTGGCCTATGTGGGCCTTAGGTGGTGCGGCTGGCCCAAGTGGCCAGCTGCACCCCTTTGGTCCATGTGGGCCTCCATACAATATGTGGGTCCCACTTCTAGACCACTTTAGAACATTCCGGAACCTTCCGGTACCCCATACAAAATTTCCCGAAACCTTTCCGATACCTCCGGAAACCACTTTCCATATATGAATCTTATTCTCCAGACTCCTCCGGAACTCCTCGTGACGTCCGGGATCCCATCTGAGACTCCGAATCACCATTCGTTCGTTTCATCATTTAATTCATCGCAAAACCTAATTTCATCGGAGCGTTAAGTGTGTGACCCTACGGGTTCGGGAATGCATAGACATGATCATATCAATAATTAATAGCGGGACCGGGATGTCCATATTAATTCCTATACACTCAACGAAACTCTTTTCTTGATTGAACCACAATGCCAGAGATTCAATCAATATCATATACGATTCCCTTTGTCTCACGGTATTTTACTTGCCCGAGATTTAATCGCCGACATCCCCATGTCTAGTTTAATCTTGTTACCGGCAAGTTCTCTTTACTCTTCCATAATATAGGATCTCGGTGATTACAACCTAATCACATGTCTACAGACTTTTGATGCTATATTACCGAGAAGGCCTAGAGATATCTTCTCCTTCACATGGAGGGACAAATCCCACTCTTGATTCATATCACCCAACAACCCACCGTCGGAGATACCTGAAAGCCACCTTTATAATCACCCAGTTACAAAGTGACGTTTGATGTCCACAAAGTATTCCTCCGGTGAACGGGAGTGATATAATCTCATGGTCTAAGGAAACTATACTTGGCATATTAAAAGTGTTGACAACAAAACTTTTGTGACACGATTAATTGCAACTCTTTATTATTTGGGTCATGTCCATCAAGTCATTCGCCCAATGACGTGACTCCGTTATCAAGTGACTATAACAAGTCCATAGTTAGGAAACTCTAACTATCTCTTGATCAACGAACTAGTTCTGTAGAGGCTCACTAGGGACTCCTGGTGTTTATATTCCACACATGTATTATGTTTCCATTTAATACAATTATAGCATGGATAATAAACTATTATCATAAACATGAATATGCTTAATAAACCATTTTATTATTGCCTCTAGGGCATATTCCCAACAGTCTCCCACTTGCACTAGAGTCAATAATAAAGTTTACATTTTTCTCGATCCAACACCCATGGAGTCTCACTCATGAAGTCTCAGTGCTGATCATGTTTGCTTGTGGAAGAGGTTCCGTCCGTGCTCTATACTATACAGTTCTCTATGTCCTTTGCAAAACTGTAACTGTCACCTAATTTGACATTACTTTATCATCACATGATAAACTTCCTATCATCCCATGATAAAACTCATTATCATATAATGTATATAATATGTTTGGTCATAGAGTGAGATGCTCATATCCCTTTATGCCTACATGACGTATGATCAGTCAAAAGGACTTTCACATAGCATGTGCATCCGGAACTCACTCAATCTTGAAACAACCTTTCTCAAACCAAAATATTATATCTCATTTAATCCTTGAATTAATCATATACTCCTATATGTTGTAGACTTAACAAATCGACAGTGTACCATGTCACTTCAATATTTCCGATCATGCTTTCGCTACGCTTTCTCTGATTTTAAGAGATCTCCGATTATGTTTGACTTTATGACTTCAACCAAGTCTACCACTTTCTAAATTCATCTCAATTTCATGAAAAATGACTCCTCATTTAACATGTTCTTCCAACTAAGAACTTGGGTCACAAATCGTCAAATACAAACACATGGTTCTTATATGTTTTAGACCTATGAACCATTCATCGTGAATACCAACATATCCTCCAACCATCAATTTTGTACTGAGTTATCAACTCAATGTTTCACCTATTCCTTACAAGGAAATGAACCATTCTTCTCTTGTTTTAATGTTTGAAGTCCTTCAAAACTTGTTTAGGTTAAACATCCTGACTTTAATGTTTATCAAACATATCTATCCTCCATAGATACATCCATCTCCATGGACATTTGACATTCAAACTAACTTCACAAGTTATGCATTGGTCCATGACAACATTTATGAAATCTCCATTTCACTCAAACAAGATGTTGAAAACTCCCACTCAAATATCCACCATACACATATTAAATTGTGAAACCACTTTGGCTCCCACTCAGAAATATGTTATCTCTATATTTGACCATGATTAAACAACTCCCACTCAAACATATGTCACCACATATTTTGATCATGGAAAATAGTTTCTGCTCTAACTTAATATATGTCACCACATATGTTAATTAGATCCCACTCAGTTTCTTATGCACTTTCTCGATACTTTGGACTCCTCCAAAATTCTGAATTAACCATTAAAAATCGAGAACTCATATACGAAATACTAGTACTTTGCTAGCATCAATCCTCTTGACTTTAAGCACAACTACACCATGTAGTTAACAACATTGAATCTATTTAAAGAGATTTACCTCTTGTGCTTCTCTTCAGCAAGTTTTATTTATTCCTTCCAAACCCTTTTGAAGAATAAATATGTGAAACATTGTTTTCACAAAATCAAGTAACAATTACTTTGTGATTTAAACTTAACATAGGATGACTCTAAGTCACTTTCGTATTTTAAAGTTTCTATTTCTTCCTTTTGTAGTTTCGCAGGTATGTCTTGTTTCTCAAACATGACAAGTAAATCATGAATATTATTTGCAACATTGACAAATTTCATATTCTTGAATCCTATTCTCTTTAGACAAGCTAAACCAAATTCAATGATCAACATCATTAAATTCTTTTATGTGTCAAGTTTTAACCGACATAGCACTTTACACATGTGCCACTTGATACCTAAACATACAAGGTTTTAGCTTTCTCAATTTATTCCAACAATTCTTTTATTCATGAAACCATTTCACGATAAAACCACTAAAATACTTGACACGCCCAAACAAATTGGTTTGTCCCTTTTAGTCTCATATTGTGGAATCTCTATTCATAATCTCATATGAATATACTATAAATACTCCATTTGCTATAGTTCTAATTATCCCATAATTACTGAAAGCACTGTTTCACATAACTCATATGCGAAATGCAAATCATTAAATCGATCCTTTATTTAAAACAGAGTGTTATCAAAATAAATCTAAATGTTATAAATAAACCCTTAAAACTAAATCCCATCTTTAAGACCACACAATATCAAAATATAATGTGACTACAATACTTTAGGGTGCATCAAAACACTTTTGAATAAACTCTAAATATTGCAATTTGTGATAACACTTGTCACAAGTCTTCATACTAAACAATAACTCAAATATTTCGTCTCTTTTGATCAAATCGAAAAGACTCAATTATCATGTTAAATTAATATCCTTTACTTTTATGGTCTCATCATAACTTGAATAAATACACCTATTTACTCATTCATGAAGAAGCACACAAAATAATGATGTTTCTTATTCACTGAAAAATTCAACCAACACTTGTGTTTATTTTCAGCTACTCATGGCATTTTCAAAAAATGGCATTTTCAATCATACTACTTATTGATGCGCATCCAAATGCTCCTCAACACTATAGTACAATTAAAACAAATCTCATCATCAAGTATTGGATATTTTAGCATGTTTCATGTTTTATAAATGTTTAACTAATCATCGTTTAAATCAAACAAAGTACAATAATCTTATAATCGAAACGTGATCACCAAAAAGGATTACTCATGAAAATAGAACAACCACTTGTCTTTAACATGAATGACCGTCTCACAAATCGAGACACACTAATTTAAAGATCACACTTAATTCGATTACAAAACTCATTCAAATCCTCTAATTTAAAACGATAAATGTAGAAGTAGAATATCACTAGCATCAACTCCTTGATTGCCATCTTTCCGCGAAATCCACTCAGTCCCTCCATGCACTTCTCAAACGGCGGGCCCTGTTTTCACAAAACAGCACAAGTATCAAATACTTAGCTCACCACAAGTGTAAATGGTACATTAAACATTTATAACTTGTATCAAATATACCTTCTGCATTGACTACTTCTCCTGCTATGGGCTCTACTTTGACATGACGCAGCCGAGACACAAACTCACAGAAGGTGATCGAATCTCCTCTCATGACATAGTCTCTGACATAATTCTTGAAGCTGGGAGGAAGCGAACGCAACACCCCATCTATCGCCAATTTGTCAGTCATCTCGTAGTTCCAAACATCCACCAGAGTATAATACAGCCTATGCATCTTACTCAGGTGTTGTTCCAAGCAAGTGTTTTCTTCCATCTTCGTTGAAATAAATTCATCCGGAACCTCGAACCTTGCAACTCTAACTTGCACTATGAAACTACTCTTAAGCTCATTGACAATCTCCATTGCGCTCAAGTTCTCAAATTGGTTGCCAAGGTTAATGTTCATGAAGGTGCGCACCAACCACTGGACTTTCAAGTAGATGGTCTGTTGCTCGTACCATTCCATGTACCCTTCATAGTTTGCAGTAACATCTGGGCATTCCTGTAAAGGTTCATCTATCACGTAGATCTCATGATTTTCATAAAGGGTTTCTCTCAGACGCATGAACCAAGTAGCAAAGTTTGCCCCATCCATACGCAGCTCCTCAGAAAGGAACATCTTTCCGTAGTCACCCATGATCTACAAGGATTTTGCAAAGACATTTTCTTAGGACATTTGTTTATGATAATTCTAGTTCATCTTAATCAAATTACTACATGAACTCCCACTAAACTTAACATCTCTCTGGTTGTTTAGTGACACACGATCCAAATCCACTACACCACAAACGATCATCACGTGAGATGATGTAGCTTCAATGGTGAACAACTCAGTTTCGATCATATCATTCATATGACTCGTGTTTAACCTTTCGGTTCCGTGTTCCCGAGGCCATGTCTGTACATGCTAGGCTCGTCAAGATCTACCGTAGTATTTCATGCATGTGTAAACTGGCTTACACCCGTTGTATGTGAACGTTGAATCTATCACACCCGATCATCACGTGATGCTTCAAAACGACGAACTTTCGCAACGGTGCATACTAGGGGAGAACACTTAATTATCTTGATATTGACGTGAGAGATCACCTTATCATGCTACCGTCATGATCACAGCTAAGCCAGCAATAAGGTGCATAGAAGGATTAACATCACATGCAATTCAAAATTGTGATATGATATGGCCTTTCTTCCTGTGCCTTTGATCTCCATCTCCAATGCACTGGCATGATCTCCATCTCCGGCATGATCTCCATCATCGTGGCGCCATTACCATGGTTGTCCACCAACTATTGCAACTAAAACTAATGCTACTCTTAGCAATAAAGTAGAGCAATTACATGGTGATTCAATGACACGCAGGTCACATAAAATAATAGACAACCATGCCGGTTGCCATACTCGTCGACATGCATCGCGAAATATTACAAACATGATCATTGCATACATTATCACAAATCACATATTGGCCATACCACATCATATGACCCCCTGCAAAAACAAGTTAGACGTCCTCTACTTTGTTTATGCAAAAAAATTTACGTGGCTTGGGTCAAAAGATAGAACCATTCTAATCTACGAAAAAACCACAATGGTGATATAATAGTTGCTTATTTACTCATCCTTTTGAAAGGCCTTCCATTGAAAATTGCACCCTCACTAAAGCAAGAGAAACAGACACCCGCCAGCCACTTATGCAAAACAAGTTGCATGTCAGTCGTGGAATCGGTCTCTTTTGTGTGGACGAGTAAGGTTGGTCCGGGCCGCTTCAATCTCACAATACCGCAAAGATGCAAAGTGCACGCTAGAAGGTAGCAAAATAAAATATCAATGCCCACAACTCCTTGTGTTCTAATCGCACCAACATCTACGAATAGATCTAGGCTCTGATACCACTGAAGGGGTCACTGCATAGAAAACAAAAAAAATTCCTACGCAACCAGCGGAATAAACCCCAAGGATCTAGATCTACTAGATGAAGGTAGCGAGAAGGAGATCCAATCTCTTACCCTTGAAGATCGAATAAACGCGTTTTGTCGGTGCAGGGGTTGGCTAGTCGATCCCCGCAACTAGACTCGTCTAGTCGCGAGGAGATGTATTATCCTCGAGATCCAATCCGATGAAGCGCTGCAACGGGCAGCACCTCCACAGTATCCACACGTACAGCTCGATGAAGACGTCTACTCCTTTATCCCGCAAGCGAGGTAGACGTGTTGATGATCTCAGCAACACGACGGTGTGGTGGTGATGATGACGATCTCCACGAGCAGGGCTTCTTCAAGCCAAGCAAGAGGAGAGGGAGAGGAGGAGGTGGCGCAGCAGCCCTAGGGCTAGGGTGGTGATGGCGGTGCAGCCCTAAGGCAAGTGGGGTGCGGTGGCGGCGGCTTGGAGGTGGAGGCCGGCGGCTAGGGTTTAGGTGGAGGAGGTGGTGCGACTTGGGGTGCTTGGGGCGGTAGCCTCTAGGGTGTACCGCACCCCTCCCCACCCCCCCCCCTTTATATAGGTGGAGGGGAAGCCCTAGGGCCGGCCGGCTTGGGGCAACATGGCCCCTAAGCCAAGAAAGCCGAGTCTCCTAGGGTTCGGCCGGCCTCCCCCCCTTTCCTTTGCCTTGGCCGGCTTGGCCTATGTGGGCCTTAGGTGGTGCGGCTAGCCCAAGTGGCCAGCTGCACCCCTTTGGTCCATGTGGGCCTCCATACAATATGTGGGTCCCACTTCTAGACCCCTCTAGAACATTCCGGAACCTTTCGGTACCCTATACAAAATTTCCCGGAACCTTTCCGATACCTCCGGAAATCCCTTTCCATATATGAATCTTATTCTCCGGACTCCTCCGGAACTCCTCGTGACGTCCGGGATCCCATCCAAGACTCCGAATCACCATTCGTTCATTTCATCATTTAATTCATCGCAAAACCTAATCGGAGCGTTAAGTGTGTGACCCTACGGGTTCGGGAATGCATAGACATGATCATATCAATAATTAATAGCGGGACCGGGATGTCCATATTAATTCCTATACACTCAACGAAACTCTTTTCTCGATTGAACCACAATGCCGGAGATTCAATCAATCTCATATACGATTCCCTTTGTCTCACGATATTTTACTTGCCCGAGATTTAATCGCCGACATCCCCATGTCTAGTTTAATCTCGTTACCGGCAAGTTCTCTTTACTCGTCCATAATATAGGATCCCGGTGATTACATCCTAATCACATGTCTGCAGACTTTTGATGCTATATTACCGAGAAGGCCTAGAGATATCTTCTCCGTCACATGGAGGGACAAATCCCACTCTTGATTCATATCACCCAACAACCCACCGTCGGAGATACCTGAAAGCCACCTTTATAATCACCCAGTTACGAAGTGACGCTTGATGTCCACAAAGTATTCCTCCGGTGAACGGGAGTGATATAATCTCATGGTCTAAGGAAACTATACTTGGCATATTAAAAGTGTTGACAACAAAACTTTTGTGACACGATTAATTGCAACTCTTTATTATTTGGGTCATGTCCATCAAGTCATTCGCCCAATGATGTGACTCCGTTATCAAGTGACTATAACAAGTCCATAGTTAGGAAACTCTAACTATCTCTTGATCAACGAACTAGTCCTGTAGAGGCTCACTAGGGATTCCTGGTGTTTATATTCCACACATGTATTATGTTTCCATTTAATACAATTATAGCATGGATAATAAACTATTATCATAAACATGAATATGCTTAATAAACCATTTTATTATTCCCTCTAGGGCATATTCCCAACAGATGATACCCCTATTTGGTATATCCCCGACAATGACCAAGATCATGGAATATCCATGTCTACCTTTGTGATATGATGACCATATTCAGCAAAAACATGTGTTTTGACATTGTAATCAATGTTGCCAAAGCAAGATTCCAAGAATTTTTATTTTAAACATTTTATTTGGTGCCGAAACCCAATTTTTGTGAAGTAGGTACCACAAATAAGATTTATAATTGACCTCTCACAATTATCACACAAACTATATCATATGGGAGGCATAATCCCTGAATATCATGAATTTTTGAGCTTTTTAACTATATTCCACTCATTAAATGAGTTGATTTACCAACAAAATATTCCCATAAATCGAGAAAAAGGTTAAAAAATGGAAAAACTGGGGGAATATTCACTTTAAGTGTACTAGTATCAAAGGAAAATCATAAACTTCAATTTGCATCTAATTCGTGTCCAGAGCGCATCCAGAACATGCCGCGGCGCGCCACGACGCGCTCTGGACGCGAACTGGCATGGCATGAATGAAATTTCCGTGTCAGTTCACGTCCAACATGGTATACATGGATCACATTGTTTTTTGTCTCATTTCGAGAAGGTTGAAAAAAATTGCTTAGGAATGGGTTGTTTCCCTAGCTTTGCAGCTCATTTGGAGCACTCTTTTCACGACTAGGCGAAAAAAATACCACAAAGAACATGTTTGTTTAGGACTGGGCTGTTTACCCTTGCAACATCAATTCCCTAAAGATCTTGTTCACAAAAAAAATGTTCAAAACAAATACCACAAAGAAGCTTGTGACGGTCAAGATAGTCAAGATGCTTCTATTGTCATGTCTTGTCAACCGCAGGCGGATTGATCTCTCCCTTCGATTCTAATTCTGCAGGAGATTTAATGGTCCTCGATTGTTCCCAGCGGTTCTCGCCTCAAAGCCCCCTTCGGTTCCACCGACAGTTCTATGTAGAGCAGTTCTCCTCCCACCGCCAGAACCAAACCAACAAAAACCCAATCCTTCTTCCAACGAGCGAGCAATGGCGGACGATAGCGACTGGCAAGAGGACGTCACAAGCGACGACGCCTCCGCTGAAGACAAGGAGGGATACAAGGGCTGGTGGGAGGGAGAGGCAGGACTCCCCCGAGACTCCGACTCCTCCTCATCGTCATCGTTGTCGTCGTGGGAGGAGGAGGAGGAAGAGGAGGATGCGGAGGAGGAGGCGGAGGAGCCCCCCGTTGACTACGACACCGACGGTGACCACGACGCCGACGATGCTGACGACGACCTGGACGCCGACGAGGAGGACAACGCCGACACACCGCCGGCGAAGAGGCAGAAGCCCTCGGATTAGGACTTAGTATATAGTACTAGTATTACCAGCAGGAGTAGTATTAGTACTAGTACTAGTATTAGTTTAGTAGTATTAGTACTAGTAATATTATTAGTTTCGTGGTTGAAGGCTATGTAAAAAAGAACATCTTTTGTGCTAATGAAATATTATATTTCCTAATCGTCAAATTAAAGAATTATACGAAGGAACGACGTAGTTAACTAATCAACAAATTTTCCATAGAAACCACGGCCAGGGCAGAAAGTGTGACTCAACAGCCGAGAGTCGCACTAGCGGTCAAACACGACCATGAAATATTTAGATTTCCTAATTTCTGTTCCAAATCATAATTTCATAATTTCAGTCTTAATAGTCAAAATAAATGTCTATCATGATCTACATTAGGCATGCAGAGCGCACAGACGAAGGAACGACGTAGTTAAAAAAACGAATTATTTCTAAAGTTGATCATGATTTAATAAATTTCAACACGGCCAGTTTAAACATAAATATTTAATCGTGTTGCCAATTCTAAGGTCAAATAGCATTAGTCGGAAGTCTATTTGACTTTAGAAGAGCACCATGCTAAATACTTACATTGAATGCAGCGCGCAGACTGCCTATAAACTTCTTGTTCACCCTCCAAACTAGCGAGGTGGGACCAAACATGCGTTCTGCAAGCAGGTGGAACTATACGTCCGGGCCCATACGTCAGGCCAAGTAACGGTCAAACATTGTTGACCCGACGGAAACGGCCGTTTGGCCGTCTTCGAGCCTCAAAAGAGCGAAGTGGAGCAAAAGCTAGGATAGCTAACGCATTAGGGCTAGAACGAGGAGAACTAAGAGAAGTAGGGCAGGAAAATAAAAAACCCATCACTGAAACCCTCTCAAAACCCATCAAACCCCGTCTGAAACCCCGCACCCTTCCAGGTCGTTGATCGTTGTACCTAATACGGCTTGTTGGCATCGTCTTGTGCTCCAAGGGGCTAGTTGTCGGGCCTTCGTCTTGGATCCTTCTTAGTCGGCTGGGCCGGGCCGCCCGGTAAGCCTGCCGGCATTATCGCCAGTGGGCCACCCTGGTATGCTGGAATATCTCCATGTCGGTAATTCCCCTATTTGGTATATCCCCAACATGAAAATATCTTGAATTTTTAGCTTTTGAACTATATTCCACTCATTAAATGAGTTTAATAGCATTTACCGACGAAAAAATCACACAAATAGAGAAAAAGCAAAAAAAATGGAAAACCTGGTAGAATCTTCCTTTTTAGTGTACTAATATCAGGAAAAATTGTAAACTTGCAATACAATTGTTTTCAAATTTTAGTGACCCAGAGTCCGGGTGCGAGTTCTCGTCCAGTTCACGTCTCTGTGGCATGTCACGAATACACGTATGCTGGTAATACACGTAAATATAAAATTATCGCGTAGTTCTCGTACAACATGGTTACGACATGTCTAGATGGATCACACCGTTTCCAATTGCAATTAATTTGACCAAAACGTTAAAACACATCAACGGTTCGATAGATGTACCACACGCGTCAAGATACTAAACGATGATCTAGATGACGCGGTTCACATTGCAGTTATTGTCATGTCATCTCAACTGAACTAGTAGTCACATTATGACATCATTGCGAATAAGGTGTAATGCATTGCCTTGTTAGACGCATGTTTTGGCAAACAATAAAGCGATATCTCATGTATGTTCTCCTTCCGCAGACAGTTAATTGCTCTCGATCTACTCGCTGCACTAAATTGCTCTCATCTGTAAAAACACCATTGTGGTTCCCATTGTAGTTCTTCCTTGTCTTCTCCCCACCGTCGCAACAAAAAAAACACAACTCTCCGAGCGAGCAATGGCCGACGACGGTAGCGATTGGTTTCGCAACGAGGACATTACTACCGACAACGCTAGCAATGAAGACAAGGAGGACTACCACCCCTGGTTCGAGGCAGGAGAGGCCTTGGACGTCGACCCCGATTCTTCAGAGCCCTCCAACGTCCCTGATGATTCCGACAACGCAACTCAGAGGAAGAGGAGGAGGACGTTAGCCACGACAACGACTTCTTCGTCGATAAGGAGAACGAGGACGGGGGCGCAACATCGCCAGCGAAGAAGCAGCTGAAGAAGTAGGATTAAGGTTTAGGATAAGCAGTAGTACTACTACTACTAGTATTAGTATTAATAGTTTAGTCTAGTCGCAAGCAAGAATATATTTTGTATTGAAGAAGAAGTACTAATGAATATTAATATTTCCTAATTTTTGTTTCAAATTTTATAATTTCAGTCTTGATGATTTAATTAGGTGCGTTAGTTGTGTAGAGCACACAGACGAAGCAACGACGTATTAATCAACGAATTATCCCTCGTGAACGAGTCCTTGTTCAACCATAAGATTACGGCAGTAAGCCTTACGACTAGGTGCATGACACGGAAAAACAATTTCGTACAACCAAAAAATTCGCACTTGGTTAATCTAGCATACATCAGAATCCTCACAAAGTTTCATCAATACTCGCTCAAAATGTTGAGAATTCTCTTCTTCCGCTTTAGAGTAGATCAATATATCGTTCAATAAGACCATGGCAAACTTATCGATATACTCGATGAACACTAAGTTCATGGGCTGCATAAATGAGGCATGGGTTTAAGGGTTAACTTCGGGTTTCCGCTCTCGTCCGAGCAAACATGCAATAAAATCGTTAATCGTGTCCGGCCTGTACTCATATCTCGAAACAGGCTTGCGCCCCGCTATATTAGTATAGCAAACCGATACAACCGAGATAGGCGTTGGGGCAGCAACAATGCAAAACCAAGCCCAAAAGAAAAGACAGAGAAAATATAAAAGAAACAAATGCCAACACCGACGGATCAACAAAAGCGAACAAGCTCCAGGACCGCTGCACCCACCGGACGACGCCCACCAAGCCCCTAGTACTCTGAAGCGCCAGTATAAAAAAAACACCTTCAGGAAGGGATGTGACGATGACGACGTTGCTGCGTAGGGTTTCCCCCAGTACGCGACAAGGACGGGGGGGGGGGACCCGACGCCCTTCAGGAAGGACTGGCGGCAACCTCAGGCACCACCATGCCAGTGTCGGATGATGGCATGGATCACATGCTTGCTGGGAGACCCCAAGAGGAAGGTATGATGTAAGCAAAGCGGCAGTTTTCCCCTGATTACAAAACCAAAGTTGTCAGATCTAGTAGGACTTGGAGAAGTCTTAGCAAGGTGTCAACGGCGCCGTTAACGATAATTGACGTGGACCTGCACAGAATCACAAACAAGTACTTTGTCCCAACGAAAACAGAGAGGTTGTCAATCTCTCCGGCTTGCCGAACACAAAGAATTAAATGTGCAAATGTAAAATATGAAAAGAGTGAAACAGGACCAGTAAGCAAATGATGATGAAAAGCTATTAAAACGGTTGTAAGCAATGTAGGAAAATAGGACCAGGGTCCACGGTTCACTAGAGGTGTTTCTCCAAAAGATATACATGACGGGTAAATAAATTACAACATGGCAATAGACAGAATTGTAGCGCATAGCAATGCTATAATAAAACAATATAGTTCACCGTTTCATCTAATATGGGGCATTACGTCAAAATACATAGACCGTTATCCAACTTTATCCAACTTTATCCAACTGCATCTATGACTAATAATCCACTCTGGGATCGCTATCCAGCAAGTCACCCAAAAGTATTAAGTTGCAAGCAACAGATCATTGAAATTAGCAAAGTGCATAATGTAAGCAATGTAGATAACACGAAGAAAACACATCGATGTTTTCTCCCTAGTGGCAACAACAAATCTCTAGCCTTAACCATTCTTGTCACCAAACTCAGACAAAGAGAGGCATGAACCCACTATCTAGCATAAATACTCCCTCATACAACACTAACAATTACTTAGCCAAAGCATCCACTAGCATCAGAGAGCATGCAAGATCATAGATAAAACACAACACAGAACTGAACAAAAGTAATGACTTCCACAATTCATCGGATCCATGCAAACACAATCATGTAGCAGTTACAAATAGAATGATCTTCATCATTATAGGCAGCTCACAAGATATAAGCAATGGAGTACAAGGAGGAGAGACAACCATCTAGCTACTGCTATGGACCCGTAGTCCCGTGCTGGACTACTCACGCATCACTCCGGAGGCAGGCATGGTGGTGTAGATGCCTCCGGTGTCGATTCCCCTCTCCGGCAGGGTGTCGGGAAGAGCTGCAGAACCCTCCCGAACTAGGGTTTGAGATGGCGGCGGCCTCAGACGTCTTCTGGAAAATATGATCGGGCCCTTTTCGGTTTTTAGGACAGGAGTGAATTTATAGGCAAAGAGGCGACGCGAGGCAGTGGACGAGGGCTCCAGGTGGGACCCCCGTGCGGCCAAGGGTGGGGCCGGTGCCAGGTTCCACCTGGAGGCTGTGGGCCCCCCTGCAGGCCCCCTTGTGGCTCCGTCTTCGTTTCATATTGGAAATAATTCCCGTAAATTATCAGCGCAATCCGAGAAACTTCCGAGAACAACTTTTCTGAAACAAAAAGACAACAGAAAACAGGAATTGGCACTGGGCATCTTTGTTAATAGGTTAGTTCCATAAATCATGCCAAAATGATATTTAAAACATTATAAAAACATGTGGCGCTGATATATAATCAAGCATGGAAGATCAAAAATTATAGATACGTCGGAGACGTATCAGCATCCCCAAGCTTAACTCCTGCTCGTACTCGAGTAGGTAAGTGATAACAAAATAATTTTTGAAGTGACATGCTACCAATCAAAATCTTGATCATATAATCATGTAAATCATATGAAATGAATGCATTGATCCAAAACAAAGGTTCATTGAATGAAACAAACAATGATTAACCAGGTGTAACATCTAAGCAAGAATTAACTAGAAAAGAACACTTTGGAGATTTAAAAGCATAACACTTGACAATGATTGATATCTCACAAAGCAATATTAGTTCAACAAAGGGGTTTGGCCAACCCAAAAGAAGATTTAAGTTTTCAGCAAAGAGCTTCAACTTGCAACTTGTTTATCTCAAGATAAAGTCAATACAAAGTTTTCGCAAATAGACACAAAGATAACATGAAGTAAAACATGAACCAAAGTTGACACCAAGTGATTGCTTGAGGAGTTAAGAAGGAAGAGGAACACTGACTCAACATAAAAGTAAAAGAAAGGCCCTTCGCAGAGGGAAGCAGGGATTAATCATGTGCTAGAGCTTTTTTTTTGAATTTTTTGATGGAAGTAAAACAGTTTTGAGACATGCATGCTTTCGTCAACGACTTCAAAGAAACTAGCTAGTCCCCCATAACAAGCAAGGCCTTTAGACTTGTGAGAGCGGCTGGTTTTAGAGGAACGAGTACATTCCTCTTTCTCCTTGGTTTCACCACTAACCAATGTTGAGCTGATTTCTCAGATTTTTATTGTGCGGAGGAGAATGGTGAGTTATATTTATATTATGCTTAAGCCGCTCTCAGGGTTAATTCAAGTGAGGACGTGAACCATCAACACCGGGTGAAAGGGGGGAAATGACCTTGCTTGTCACAGGTTATAACTAACTTCTTACTGCTTCCTCATGAGCTTAAAAACAGGGGCACAAAAAGGAGAATTTTGAATATTTTAAAGATAGCACATGAAAAATTTACTTGGAGTGGCAGGGAAATACCACATGTAGGTAGGTATGGTGGACATAAATGGCAAAGATATTTGGCTCAGGGAGTTGGATGCACGAGAAGTATTCCCTCTTAGTACGGAATTTTGGCTTAGCAGGATATCAAGCAAACACATAACATCAACTTGGTTCAATGCATGACTATAGATATGCATCATGCATAACCACTAGACTTCACACCGTCTACCTTGTTAGCCAAACCAACTCTTTGCAAAAAGAATATCTAGACTTTTAGAGCTACCAAGCAGGACAAGTACCACAATTTTAAAGCCTTACTGTAATTCTTTACTAATACATTCTTACTAGATGATCCACAAGTTTAAGCATTTATCTACTTCATATCTCTAAACAATTGACAAGTATCAAAGATTCAAGACAACGGTCTACAAGATTAAGCAGCACTTTTTACACTTCCTACATGATAATTTCCACTTAACCAAACACCAATCAACTTATTTAAAACAAAACTAAAAGGGTGAAGCAATAAGAGCAAAACTTCCTAACTACAAAAGCTAACATCTCTGAACAAGAGATGCTTGAAAACAAGAGCTAAAAGCATAAATAACAAAGTCTAAACACTCAACACAAATAAGTGAAGAACATGAGTGTATAATGAAAAAGTGGAGCGTGTCTCTCTCCGAAACAAGCAGGCAAGGATCCAAATTATTGCAAAGACCAGAAAACTAAACACTAACAAACTGACGCTCCAAGAACAACACATAATGTGTAAAGAAATAAAAATATAGTACCATGAGAGAAACCGATGATGTTGATGAAGAAGGGGATGGCCAAGGCATCCCCAAGCTTAGACGCTTGTAACTTCTTGAATATTTCAGAGGAGGGTCCATGGGGAGCCTCCCCAAGATTAGGCTTTTATTCCTTCTTGATCTTCCTTCATCACCTCGCACCTGGATACTTGAAAACTTCCTTCACGCAAAACTTATAGCAACTTCATTAGAGGGGTTAGTCCACAAAAACAATATCTTCCTTCAGTTCCAAAGCACATATCATGAACTCATTTTTTTAAAAACATTAGCTACTGTCACAAAGGTCTAAGTAAAACTCTAGCTTTGAAAAAGCTTCACCTTTCCTGTGAAAGAAGCAATGCAAAACTAAGGACAAAATCTGTCAAAAACAGAACAGACTGTAAAGTTGAATTGTTTCGCGGCACTTCTGAACCTCAAATCAGAAAACTTAAAACCAGAGAAAGGTAGACAAAACCCTGATGCTTGCTGTCAAAAAATTTCAGCCACAGATGACGTTCTATGATTTTTTGGATTTTCGAACAGTGAAGAACAGAAATCTGTTTCTGGACAGCAAACTCACGAATTAGCCTTCCTCTCTTTAGAGGCTATTCTTGGCACCAAAAACCAAAACAAAAAGATACAAGGGAGTTGTTACAGAAGTAACATCACCCAAAACTGAAAGAAACCAAAAAGAAACAGAAGATAAAATAAAATGGGTTGCCTCCCGTAAGCGCTTTTCTTTAACTCCTTTTAGCTAGGCACAAAGAGCAAATTCAAGTTTTATCAACTTCAAGATCAAAATCATCAAGGACATCTTCAGAGGTAGAACTAGCACTACTAATGGAATTACTTGTTGATTCTTTAACTTCATCATTCTCAAAAACAGGATTTAAAATTTTAGTCTCTCCTATATTTAGTTCATTGGGGAGTCTTTCAATGATAACAGAAGAACTAAGCTTATTTATTTTATTCAGTTTCGGTTCGGAAACCTTGGGGACATAGGTAAACTTAAGTCTCCTTCCTGCTGGAACTTCCTTCTTTTTAATTTTGAGAGATGAAAAAGTTGCACCTACTGCATCCATAATCTCTTCCAATTTACTAATTCTCAAATTTTGATCATCCTTCCCTTTATTTGTCTCAAGGTTGTTAATTCTTCTATTTATATGCTTTAAGGATCCCTCAATCTTGCTACTACTATCAAATAGTTTTTTATCTATTTTAGTTGTCCAATTCATGCTTGACAATTTTTTCTCTAAAGTATCAAGTCTTTCCACAACATGTTCTATTGTGGCTTCAGTTTTAGGTTCATTAGTAGGTGGAGTCCCTACTAGGCTTTCAATGATGTTGTAAGCCTCAACAGAGGGAGTGCCTAGGAAGTATCCACATGTTAAAGTGTCTAGAACATACCTATACCAATTTGTGATTCCAACATAAAAGTTTCTGAGAAGGATAGTATCTGAATATTTCTTTGTGGAACGGTGTTGAGAATCACTAATCCTATACCAAACATATTTTAAACTTTCTCCCCCTCTTTGTTTAAAAGTACGAACTTCAACCTCAGGAGACGGAGAAAAAGGAGTGGAACCAGCCATGATAACAAGGTAAAACCGGAGTAACAAGTTGCTGGAATTTTTAATTATTTTGTGTTTTTCAGTTTCAGAGCAAACAAAAGGCAAAACAAGACTAACAAAAAATATACTAGGCAAGACAATAACAAAGTAAAGTGAAAGGATGTGTGAAACTCCCCGAGCTGAAGCTTCCAAGTTCCCGGCAACAGCGCCAGAAAACAGGCTTGATGGTGTGGATCACACTTTCACTAGGAGACCCCAAGAGGAAGGTATGATGCAGCAAAGCGATAGTTTTCCCTTGATTACAAAACCAAGGTTGTCAGATCCAGTAGGACTTGGAGAAGACTAAGCAAGGTGTCAACGGCGCCGTTAACGATAATTGACGTGGACCTACACACAATCACAAACAAGTACTTTGCCACAACGAAAACAGAGAGGTTGTCAATCTCTCCGGCTTGCCGAACACAAAGAATTAAATGTGCAAGTATAAAATATGAAAAGAGTGAAATAGGACCAGCAAGCAAATGATGATGAAAAGCTATTAAAACGGTTGTAAGCAATGTAGGAAAATAGAACCGGGTCCACAGTTCACTAGAGGTGTCTCTCCAAAAGATATACATGACGGGTAAACAAATTACAGCATGACAATTTACAGAATTGTGGGCGCATAGCAATGCTATCATAAAATAATATAGTTCGCCGTTTCATCTAATATGGGCAATATGTCAAAATACATAGACTGTTATCCAAGTGCATCTATGACTAATAATACACTCCGGGATCGCAATCCAGCAAGTCACCCAAGAGTATTAAGTTGCAAGCAACAGATCATTGCAATAAGCATAGTGCATAATGTAAGCAATGTAGATAACAAGAAGAAATCACACCGCTGTTTTCTCCCTAGTGGCAACAGCACATCTCTAGCCTTAACCGTTCCTGTCACCGAACTCAGACAAAGAGAGGCATGAACCCACTATCTAGCATAAATACTCCCTCATAAAACACTAATAATTACTTGGCCAAAGTATCCACTAGCATCGGAGAGCATGCAAGATCATAGATAAAACACAACACATAACTGAACAAAAGTAATGACTTCCACAATTCATCGGATCCATGCAAATACAATCATGTAGCAGTCACAAATAGGATGATCTTGATCATGATAGGCAGCTCACAAGATCTAAGCAATGGAGTACAAGGAGGAGAGACAACCATCTAGCTACTGCTATGGACCCGTAGTCCCGTGGTGGACTACTCACGCATCACTCCGGAGGCAGGCATGGTGGTGTAGATGCCTCCGGTGTCGATTCCCCTCTCCGGCAGGGTGCCGGGAAGAGCTGCAGAACCCTCCCGAACTAGGGTTTGAGATGCCGGCGGCCTCGGACGTCTTCTGGAAAATATGATCGGGCGCTTTTCTATTTTTAGGTCAGGAGTGAATTTATAGGCGAAGAGGCAACGCGAGGTGGTGGACGAGGGCTCCAGCTGGGATCCCCGCGTGGCCAAGGGTGGGGCCGCAGCCAGGTGCCACCTAGAGGCAGTGGGGCCCCCTGCAGGCCCCCTTCTGGCTCCGTCTTCGTTTCATATTGGAAATAATTCCCGTAAATTATCAGCGCAATCCGAGAAATTTCTCAGAACAACTTTTCTGAAACAAAACGACAGCAGAAAACAGGAATTGGCACTGGGCATCTTGTTAATAGGTTAGTTCCATAAATCATGCCAAAATTATATAAAAACATTATAAAAACATGTGGCACTGATATATAATCAAACATGGAATATCAAAAATTATAGATACGTCGGAGACGTATCATCGGACAAGACGATTGGGATTTCTCCCGACCCCCCAGCATCCCCAGACGCTCTGGAGCACTCCACCATACCGCCCACCACCCAGCGCCACCACGATCATGAAGCCGCTCACGCTGTCTCTCCACGGCCCAGAGAAGAGAGGCCTGCACACCGAAGAAGAAGAGCCGGGACTAGGGGCCGCAGCACCGCCGACACGCAGGAGGGACCGTCGTCCACCATCAAAGACGGTAACCGCCCGGACGCAACAGCAGGAGCACACCAGGCCCGTGGGCCCACAGGCCCGGCTGGGTCTCGAGAGGCCTGTAAAGCTCCCGCGGACGCACTGCAGAAGGCACGCCGTTGGCGCCACCCCTCCCCCCATCCGAGCTGCCCTCCGTCATCAACGTGTAGAAGACCGCGCCATCGAAGATTTGGGCCGGCCCTTGTAAAACCCAGATGAGGCCATGAGGGCCCTGATCTGCGCCGGGGGCAGCGCACCGGACCATCACCAGGCCGGCAGCGGCCCTGCCACCAAGGGGAGGCGCCGCCATGCTAGAATTTATTTTCATCTTCTTAGCAAATCTAGCTAGAAGTTATTATGTTTGTTTCCCTTTGCCTAAGCAAAAGCAACTTGTTTTGATGTCTGGACCATTATCCCTATTTTTCTTCCTTAAGGGAGGATCACATATGTTAGGCTACAATTCCTCTAACACTACCAGGAAAAGCATTATAGGGAGGTTGCCTGTCTGTGGCGCACCCTTAATCCATGCGCCACAAAAAATAATTCTGTGGCGCATGGCTGTCGATGCACCACAGAAATTTGAACATTCTGTGGCGCATCATTAGCACATGCGCCACAGAATATCAACTTTCTGTGGCGCACGGCACGCCATGCGCCACAGAAAGGGAGAATTCTGTGGCGCACCACTCTTCATGCGCCACAGAATATGCGTGGGCCCCACCTTCAATCAGCGGGCCGTGGTCCATCTCGGCCTTTTCTGTGGCGCACCGTGGCTGGTGCGCCACAGAAATTCATCTTTCTGTGGCGCATGGATAAGGATGCGCCACAGAAAGTTGAATTTTTGTGGCGCACCAGCCACGGTGCGCCACAGAATAGCTACTTTCTGTGGCGCATCAGGGCCCGTGCGCCACAGAATGTGGACGCCCAGATCTACAAAAAGGTGGTAGACCACCTTTCCCCATGTGACCCCCTTCTTCTTCCTAGCTCCCATCTTACTAACCCGAGCTCCTTCTCTCTCCCATGCCATTTTGACCATCCTATTCTCCATTATTTGTTATTAAACCTACCACAATTTGATATATAATTGGTGAGGGCTTGGGGAGAGTCTCCATATATATTCTCCTCCTCTCTTTTTGTCCACTATTTTCTCTCCATCACCACACACTCTCTCTCATCGATCACGGTCACGTCTCGGCAACGGATCTAGATCTACAAGGTGGGTATTGGTGTATGGATGTTTGTTGAAGGCATGAGAAACTTGTCGGCGGGCGATTTACACGTATATGCATGAAACTTGTGTGTGTGGTTTGATTGAATCTTTGCATGTTGTAGCTTGCGCCGGCGTGGTGCATGGATGTTTGCCGAAATGTTGATTCATTTCCATTTCGGTGAATTTTTGCACCACCCATATGTCCTACTTTTAGGGGAAGTCATGCCGAATTTTTCCGTCGAACATTTCCGACTTCCCGCATGAGAAGCTTGTATGTGTGTGAGCATGTTGCGATTACTTAATTCTAATTAATAACACATACTCTGTATGTATACCGCGTAGGCGACCATGGTCATCAAGATGAGCTCGGGTCGAATCGACAACTACAAGGAAGAAGCGAAGGCGGAAATGAGACGGTGCAACGGGCGCCAGATACGATGTCCGTGTCGAAGTTGCAAACTTGTGAGATGGATCGACCCTGATTCCGGACAATTGGAGGAACACCTGCTCAGGCGCGGTTTCATGGAAGGCTTCAACCATGCGCCGACAGCAAATGCTGCGCCTGAAGACGAGGGCGGGCAAGATGATCGTGACGACGGAGATGCCGACATACATGGTCATGATTGTGGTGGAGAAGACGTTGACACGCCGCTGAGCTCGCTAATGTCGGCCTTGATGGATTCTCATGTTCAAGAACTCCTCCTGAAGAACGCGAACACCGATAGAGAGAAAGCCAAGCTGGCGCAAATGGAGATAGACGGGAATACTCCGTTGTATCCTGGGTGTCGGCCACAGGATACGCGCTTGCAAGTAACGCTTGATGCTCTGGAGATGAAGTCGGAGAACAAATGGACCGATGCGAGCTTCAACAAGAACATGCAATTCTTCCACGAGCGTCTTCCCGAGGGGAACACATTGCCAACTAGTATCGAGGAGGCCAAGAAAGTCGTTTGCCCTCTTGACCTACCGCACGTTAAATACCACGCCTGCGTCAATGATTGCGCAATTTATCGGGGCGAGTACGAGGACCGAACCACATGTCCGGTGTGCGGCCAAGGACGATAAAAGAGCCGTGGGAAGAAAGTTCCTCAAAAAGTGGTATGGTATTTTTATATCACTCCCCGTCTGCAGCGGTACTTCGTGGACCCTAAGGAAGCAAAGCTCATGCAATGGCACGCGGAAAGGGAGAAGCCCGAAGAAGATCCGGAGAAGGGCAGGATCCTTACACACCCTTCAGACGCTAGCCAGTGGCAAGAGTTGGACGCCGTCGCCAATTTCGGAGGCGATGCAAGGAACGTCATCCGTTCGGTAACCAGAGTAGCACGCATAGTACCTGGCCCGTGTTTGTATGGCCTAACAACCTTCCCCCGTGGTTGTGCACGAAGCAAAGGTATATACACATGAGTATTCTCATTCAGGGGCCGAAACAAGCAGGTGTCCACATACATACGTATCTCGCGCTGTTGAAAGAGGAGTTAGCCACGTTGTGGGCGACGCCAGTCCGTACGTGGGATGCCTACACTGGAGATTATTTCCCCATGAGAGCCGCGTTGCTCACGACGGTGCAGGACTATCCTGGTTGCGCATATGTATCTGGCCAGGTAGGCCACGGATTCTGCGCATGTGTCAGGTGCATGGATAGGACCCCGCATCTCCAGCTACCAAGGAATCCCGGGTCTTCGAAAACTGTGTACCCAGGGGCTCGAAGGTGGCTTCGCATGGATCACCCGTGGAGAAAACGCGGTGACCTGTTCAATGGTAAGGAGGAGCTCGATGGAGCCCCGAGTCCAAGGAGCGGCACAGAAATCGACGAGCTTTTGAGAAATTGGGAGGAGTGCCCCGCGCCGGGAAAGAAACGACCGAAGGTAGATCCGCTGCTGGGTGTATGGAAAGCGAGGTCTGTTTTCCACGACTTGCCGTACTGGAAGGTCCTCAAGACGCCACATAGCCTCGATATGATGCACATTACGAAGAATGTCACCGAGAGTCTGCTTGGCACTCTTTCCAACATGCCGGAAAAGACCAAGGATGGGACGAAAGCAAGATACGATCTGAAATGCCTTGGTGTCAGGAAAGATCTTCAGGCCCCCGATAGTGATGACGATGATGGTGATGATGATCAGACTGAAGGGACTCAACGTCACCGCAAAAGGCTAAAGAGGAACACGGTGGTGCTTCCCGCTACATGCTTCACTATGAGTCTGGAGGAGCTCGAGCAGTTTTACAGGTGTCTTGTAGGAGTCAAATTTCCTCATGGTTACGCGGGGAAGATAAGCAGATATATGGACGCAACGAAGAAGAGGTTTACCGGGATGAAGTCTCACGATTGTCACGTGCTGATGACGCAGATACTTCCTGTTGCGATTCGAGGGATAATGGACGAGCATGTCCGTGATACGCTGCTTGCTCTTTGCAACTTTTTTGACGTCATCAACAGGAAGACGATCGGCGTGAGGTAGCTCGACCGGCTACAGGAAGAGATCGTGCTGATACTATGCGAGCTCGAGATTTACTTTCCGCCCTCATTCTTCGATATCTGCGTGCATCTCCTTCTACATGTCGTTGATGACATCAGGCAGCTCGGGCCAACGTTTATGCACTATATGATGCCATTCGAAAGGATGAACGGTGTCATGAAAGGATACGTCCGCAACAGGTCCCATCCAGACGCAAGCATAGCCAAGGGCTTTCTAACCTACGAGTGCATCTCCTTCTGCCAGAATTATCTAAGCACCGAGAACCAGGATGTTGGTCTGCCCACGAGGAAACACTTCGGCAGGCTCAATGGATATGGTCACCGAGAGGGCAGCAGCACAACCTTTGTCAGCATGCAGGGTCAAAAGGACGACTTTGACAGGGCTCACCGGGTCGCGCTACAACACTTACAGTTGATCGAAACTTGGGTGGAACAGCACAAATGCTTACTCGAGCAACATTACATCAAACTGGGCCGACCGAGGAAGAAGGGAGACGTAACCAGAGCGCACAACTCTACCTTCACGCGTTGGTTCAAGCAAAAGCAACTGGAGCTAGCAAAGAAGAAAGCACCATCTACGGAAGATGAAAGACTCATATTCTCCTTATCACTGGGTCCATCGCACAACGTAAAGACCTATCAGGCGTACGACATCAACGGCTACAGATTCTACACCGAGGAAAAGGACAACAAGTCAGAATATCAAAACTCAGGAGTAACTATGCTATCCTACGGCGATGAGGAGGCTACTGTTAAGGAAAGATACTTCGGAAGGATTGAGGACATATGGGAGCTCAACTACTGTGGAGAGTTGGTGCCAATGTTCCGTGTAAGATGGGCCAAGGACGTCGTCAAAGAAGGCCGGTATTTCACCACCATGGTAATACCCGATGCCAAATCGAAGAACGCCTCCGCGAAAAATGAGCCATGGGTACTCGCTAGCCAAGTCGAGCAATGCTTTTTCATTACCGACCCGTCAAAGCCTAGCCGTGTTGTCGTGAGGAGGGGCAAGAGGAGCATCATCGGAATGGAAGGAGGCGCCACCGAGCAAGACTTGGACAACGAGCCAAAGATCGAGGAGGAATTCGACAAGTTCTTCGACATGCCTACTACTAGTACACAAAGAAGGAAGACCTCCCTACCTACCAAAGGTTGTCCGTTCACGCGAAGAAATCTCAAGGTCACCGGCCTAAAGTTTTCAACCGCGAAGAAGGGAAAGAAGAGAATCTAGCTCGCGGAACCAAGACGAAGAAGACACTTTTTTGGTGTATTTAATTTGTTTGTCTATATATGTATGTTCATGATATAATGCATGAGAGGGCAAGATGCAACTTAAGCCAAATTAAGCGGAACCGGGGTCCCGACAGTTAATGTTTATGTCCAAGTTCTTTTATCTACCCCGCAATATTAAATGTTGATTAGGAAGGCATAAGCATGTCATGGGTGAGCTACACAAAATTAAATGGAATAGGGCAACATATAAATTAATACCCACATATTCCATATATAATTGTTTAGGTGCTTTATACAAAAACCCACTAAACCACAAACTACATGATGCAAACATGAACATGGATGACAAATTAATATTCATTGCATTTTTCTGATAAAAATAGACATATACTTTGTATTAATTGGATTTGTAAAGCAAAAGGAAAAAAAATGTGGGATTTATGCTCCAGGACTATTCGAACTCTGGTCTCCAGGAAGGAAGAGAAGGAGCAAAGCCACTGGGCTGTGTGTGTGCATGTGTTAGGATACAGCAGTAAAACCTTTTATTTTACAGACCCATATATTTCTGTGGCGCACCAGCTGGCGGATGCGCCACAGAATCCTAACTTTCTGTGGCGCATCTATCCGCGGGTGCGCCACAGAAATCTCGGGCCTCACCTTACATGTGGGGCCGCCCCCTGTTAGGCCAGATAATTCTGTGGCGCACCTCCTAATGGATGCGCCACAGAATTCCCTATTTCTGTGGCGCACGCCCGCTCACATGCGCCACAGAATTTTTCGCGGCCACTTACATGTGGGGCCGCCCCGCGCTGCCCCATTCTTCTCAAAATTTCCCAATCGTCCAACTTCCCGCGCGCGCGACCGACCCTGCACCTCTCGCCGGCGATCACGCTTCCACCCCTCGCCGTCGACGCCGCCACAGCTCCCCGACACTGGCCGCCCCTGCGCCCTTCGACGCCCTGCTCCCCTGCACCCTCGGACCGGCGGAGCGCGGAGGACCTCGACGCCGCGCGCGCCCAACCGGCCTGCCACAGCACCTCGACGCCGCGCGGGGCACCTCGACGTCGCCGCCCCTCCCCGAGGTTAGCTGCCCTTCCCCTTTCTCTCCCGAGCCCTCCCCTCCCCTCCCCTCCCCTCCCCTCCCCTCCCCTCCCCTCCCCTGCCCTCCCCTCCCCTCCCCTGCCCTCCCGTCCCAGCATGCACACTAGGTGCTTGTGTTAATGCATCCCCCATGACAGCCCAAGGTCCAGAGCATACAGCCCTCCCCTCCCCTGCCCTCTCCACTCCCCTGCCCCCTCCCTCCCCTTCTCTGCCGCCGGTGTTCCTGCATGCAAGGTGCTCGACATAATGGCCGAGCATGCTTCCTGCTAGTGTTGATGCAAATGTTGGTTAGATTTATGCTTGATGTAATGCTTGATACAATTGTGTTTTAGAAATGCTTGATGCAATGCTTGATGCCATGGCTGCACACTAATTGGTTGATGCAATGCTTGATGCAATGTACATTAAAAAAATGCTAAGTCTGAAAACAGTTTAGATTAGCCCCCTTTGCATGCAAATTGTGGGAAATATGCTCTACCAAAATTTGTAAATTTCATATCATTAGAAAGAGCTAAACCTATAGATTAATAGGCATCAATTGTTTGTCCAAATTAAAAAATATAACAGACTAAATCATGTAAGCCAAAATGCTATGTTTTATCTGTTTTCTGAAAAACCTGAAAAAACTGCTAAGTCTGAAAACAGTTTAGATTAGCCCCCTTTGCATGCAAATTGTGGGAAATATGCTCCACGAAAATTTGTAAATTTCATATCATTAGAAAGAGCTAAACCTATAGATTCGTAAGCATCAATTGTTTGTCCAAATTAAACACTATAGGAGACAAAATCATGTAGGCAAAGTTGCTATGTTTTATCTGTTTTCTGAAAAACCTGAAAAACTGCTAAGTCTGAAAACAGTTTAGATTAGCCCCCTTTGCATGCAAATTGTGGGAAATATGCTCCACCAAAATTTGTAAATTTCATATCATTAGAAAGAGCTAAACCTATAGATTCCTAAGCATCAATTGTTTGTCCAAATTAAACACTATAGGAGACAAAATCATGTAGGCAAAGTTGCTATGTTTTATCTGTTTTCTGAAAAAACCTGAAAAACTGCTAAGTCTGAAAACAGTTTAGATTAGCCCCCTTTGCATGCAAATTTTGGGAAATATGCTCCACCAAAATTTGTAAATTTCATATCATTAGAAAGAGCTAAACCTATAGATTCACAAGCATTATTTGTTTGTCCAAATTAAACATTATAGGAGACTAAATCATGTAGGCAAAGTTGCTATGTTTTATCTGTTTTAAACTCTTAATAACATTTAACCTAAATTCTGTTTTATCATGTAGGCAGCCCGCCGCCACCGCCGCCACCGGAGGAGCTCATCGACAAGTGGTGAGAAATGTGTTGATGAATATATGTGTGTCCACGACCATCGTGTCGTTGTTGTTTGTGCTCCGACCATCGTGTCGTCGAGATGTTGATACTATTTCAGAGATGCTTGTGCAGGTACCCCGTGAGGCCCTTGAGATTGCCGGAACGTCGATTAACTTCCGTTCCGGCAAATTCGGGTACTCCATATGTCCCTTTTTTAGCAAAGGTCATGCCGAAATTTTTCGTGAATTTTGGCATGACTTTGCTAAAAAAAAGGGACATATGGGGTATTGCGACTAATGCATGGGCCGGGGTATCTTAGTACTAAATTAAGTGATGTTTTTCTTATATTTTGTTGTACTAACTTTTGCCTCTTTTTAATGAAGTGCAAACATGTCGGCCGACGCGCCCGGCCCTTCTAAGCACATGAGCGTCGAAGAAGAAGCACGAGAAAAGAACAAGGCGTTCTGGGACGTGAACCCGGAGATGGGGGATGCGGAGGCCGCCGAACTGGCTCGTGACGGCGATTGACGGGGATATACCCTTCGGGTCCCCTATCATTGGTATACCTGGTGCGATCTAATCTACGGCCCACCTGGCAGGCCCAAAGAAGCCCATGAAGCACGACTTGGAGTACAATACAAGAAAACATGTAAACCCTACCTGGCTCCCTTTATAAAGCCAGGCAGGGGCACCTCATAGGGGATCCTCCTGACGGGAACAGACAGATAGGCATAGCCCTAGCGAAACCACGTCTCACACCATTGCCCTTGCGGCCACCATGTAACTTCACATCATCTATACAGATCAGACAAGCAGGATGTAGGTCTTTACCTCACCACGAGGGGCCGAACCTGGGTAAATCCTTGCTTGTCAGCCGACGGAACTACCAGCGCGCATCTCTCTTCCCCTCAATCAACCCGGGGTACTCGACCCAGGGATTTGCCGAGCCCTAACCTCGACAATTGGCGCCGTCTGTGGGAAGAACGCGCACTGGATTCAACGTTTCGGCGGCTCCAATCTCCATCGACAACAGCGACCAGATCGCATCTACTTCGACACGTACGTCATCATCAACAATCTTCATCAACGTTCAACGGCGGCGACTCCTCCGCCACACCACGTCCGCGTCCGAGGCTCGACAACAACCTCGCCCGCGCATGCAGCTGATCGGTCAGTCGATGGTCGGCTTGAATTCTTCACCAAGCCACAAGCAATCCAATCTGGCGGTGGCGTTCCGCGCAGATGCTTGCGCGATCCAAACGGCGGAGTTCCGTGTGGATACTCGCAAGATCCAATCTACCAGCTAGCTACTACATGCTCTTCAACGCGGCGGCGGCACGCAGTCGTTGGCGCGATCCAAACAACTCAATACGTGATCCAATCAACTCGATATGGGTGCATACCCGTGTTGCTGCTAGCTGATCAATCGATTGATCAAGGAGGCTAGCTAGCTGTTTGGCCTTTACGTGGATAGATGAAGGCAACCAAAGAAGAAATTTTTGCTAGCTTTAATCGAATCAGGTCGGCCGTGTCAATCCACAAGATGCTGGCCGCGGTGAAGGGCCAGCCGAGCATCGGCATCGTCAAGGCCTCCAGCGCTTTGGTGCCCGACCTCGACGTCGGCATCATGCACACCACAGACTCACTTCACGTCGTCCATGACTCGACGGCCACGATGTCCACGGCTCGACGGCCTCGGCGTCGACTCCGAGCGCTGCATCATCTACGACTACACCAACTCTGCCGCAGTTGACATCGTCCACGCCTTGCCGTCCGCATCACGAACAACTGCGACCGACATCGACCCGCTGCGGACGACGTCCTCGCCATCGCGGCGTCAACGACATGCCGTTCCGGCTTAATCATCGTACTGCAGTCTACGCTTCATTAAAGCTAAGTTGTTTTCATAATTAATTTCTTTAATCAATAAGGCTACTTAGCCGTACATATATAATCTGCTTTGGTCGTGTCGGGGCTGCACCGCACAATGTACAAGGATTTTTCCTTTTAGCTATTGCAGAAGCATCACCCGCCGATTCGACGAGATAGACTCGGGGGCTGGCGACTCCGCCTTCGTCGGCCCCGCCTTCGTCGGCTCCGCCTCCGACACTCGGGGGCTGGCGACTCCGCCTTCGTCGACTCCGCCCTCGTTGGCTCCGCCTCCGACACTCGGGGGCTGGCGACTCCGCCTTCGTCGACTCCGCCCTCGTTGGCTCCGCCTCCAACACTCGGGGGCTGGCGGCCCCACCTTCGACGACTCCGCCTTCGTCGACTCCGCCTCCAATATTTGGGGGCTGGCGGCCTCGCCTTCATCGACTTCGCCTCCATCGGCTCCGTCTCCGACACTCGGAGGCCGGCGCTTCACCTTCATCACTTCCGCCGCGTTGACTCCGGTCCGCCGCGTCGACTACTTCCGCCGCGTTGACTCCGGTCCGCCGCGTTGACTCCGGTCCGCCGCGTCGACTACTTCCGCCGCGTCGACTCCGGTCCGCGCGTCGACTACTTCCGCCGCGTCGACTCCGGTCCGCCGCGTCGACTCCGGTCCGCCGCGTTGACTACTTCCGCCGCGTCGACTCCGGTCCGCCGCCTTGACTACTTCCGCCGCGTTGACTCCGGTCCGCCGCGTCGACTCCGGTCCGCCGCGTCGACTACTTCCGCCGCGACAACAAAATTGCCTTGGCCGCATCCGATGCTCTCCCGGGTGCTGCGCCACACAGGCCACAGCATACTCGCCTTGGCCGCATCCGATGCTCTCCCGGGTGTTGCGCCGCACAGGCCACAAACAAATTCGCCTAGGCCGTCACCCGAACCACTCGGGGGCTCGCGCCATACAGGTCTAAGTCCAGCCTAGGCCGCCACTCGAATCACTCGGGGGCTGCGCCACACAGGCATAACTCGAAAATCCTAGGCCGCCACTCGAATCACTCGGGGGCTGCGCCACACAGGCATAACTCGAAAATCCTAGGCCGCCACTCGAACCACTCGGGGGCTCGCGCCATACAGGTCTAAGTCCAGCCTAGGCCGCCACTCGAATCACTCGGGGGCTGCGCCACATAGGCATAACTCGAAAATCCTAGGCCGCCACTCGAACCACTCGGGGGCTCGCGCCATACAGGTCTAAGTCCAGCCTAGGCCGCCACTCGAATCACTCGGGGGCTGCGCCACACAGGCATAACTCGAAAATCCTAGGCCGCCACTCGAACCACTCGGGGGCTCGCGCCATACAGGTCTAAGTCCAGCCTAGGCCGCCACTCGAATCACTCGGGGGCTGCGCCACATAGGCATAACTCGAAAATCCTAGGCCGCCACTCGAACCACTCGGGGGCTCGCGCCATACAGGTCTAAGTCCAGCCTAGGCCGCCACTCGAATCACTCGGGGGCTGCGCCACACAGACATAACTCGAAAATCCTAGGCCGCTACTCGAACCACTCGGGGGCTCGCGCCATACAGGTCTAAGTTAAAACCTAGGCCGTCACCCGACGCACTCGGGGGCTGCGCCATACAGGTTCCACTCGAAAATCCTAGGCCGCACTCGAACACTCGGGGGCTGCGCCATACAGGACCAACAACACAGTAGGCCGTTCGGCTGAGCAAATACTCGATATGTCTGTCGAGTCCACCAAGTAGGCCGTCAGGCTGAATGAGCACTCGAAACTCATTCGAGTTCCACAAGTAGGCCGTCAGGCTGAGCGAACACTCGAAACTCATTCGAGTTCCACAAGTAAGCCATCAGGCTGAAAACTGCAACATATAGTAAGCCACCAGGCTGAGTAAAAATACACAGTAAGCCATCGGGCTGAGTAAAAATGCATAGTAAGCCATCAGGCTGAGTAAAAATACACAGTAAGCCACCAGGCTGAGTAAAAATACACGGTAAGCCAACGGGCTGATGGAGCACCCGGATAATTCATTCGAGTACAACAAAGGTACAGTAAGCTTTAAAAAGCTGAGCAGACTCGACAAGTCCATTCGAGTGGAAAAGAAATTCAGTAAGCTCCATGAGCTGAGTAAAACTTAAAAGCAGTAAGCCAAACCGGCCGAGTATAAAGTAAGTCACGCGAAGCCAGTTGCGACTCCGTAAGCTCGAGTCCCTTCTTTACTCCCATCGGGAGCGGGCTTTTCGACTGAAGAAAAAATTGAGTTTAACCTCAATTGCAAGCAATTCAGCTTAATCTCGGGGGCTACTCCCATCGGGAGCGCTGTACGCGCACCCGATAGACTCAGTCGAAACATTGCCGACTAAAGCATCCTCTGTGAGCCCTCAACGGCTGGAGTCGAATTTCTATAACTATCCTTTTCAGGAACAAGACGGCACACCCGTTGGAACAGTGATACCCGACATACCCGCATCTGCTTCGACTACATCGACTGCGTCTCCATCGACTGCGTCTCCATCGACTGCGTCTCCATCGACTGCGTCTCCATCGACTAAGACGATCGCACTTTCTTCGACTGTGCCTGCTCGACATGCTGCTCTTAGTCTCTGCCCGATTCTTCGAATCGACCAGACACTCGGGGGCTACTGACGGGGATATACCCTTCGGGTCCCCTATCATTGGTATACCTGGTGCGATCTAATCTACGGCCCACCTGGCAGGCCCAAAGAAGCCCATGAAGCACGACTTGGAGTACAATACAAGAAAACATGTAAACCCTACCTGGCTCCCTTTATAAAGCCAGGCAGGGGCACCTCATAGGGGATCCTCCGGACGGGAACAGACAGATAGGCATAGCCCTAGCGAAACCACGTCTCACACCATTGCCCTTGCGGCCACCATGTAACTTCACATCATCTATACAGATTAGACAAGTAGGATGTAGGTCTTTACCTCACCACGAGGGGCCGAACCTGGGTAAATCCTTGCTTGTCAGCCGACGGAACTACCAGCGCGCATCTCTCTCCCCCTCAATCAACCCGGGGTACTCGACCCAGGGATTTGCCGAGCCCCAACCTCGACAGCGATGGTGACTTCCAATTAGCAGAGATGGAGATGGAGGATGCGGAGGACACCGACGGAGATGGGGACGCAACCACCACCACCGATGGCGGCGACCACACGGATGTCGGGGGTGACGACCACACGGATGGCGGTGGTGGTAACACGACCGCTAAGAAGCTTAAGAAGCAGAGGAAGGAGCGGACACCGCAAGCGGTCGGCACCGTCACCGACACGTTCACTAAGGTCTCCAAAAGTGGCCAACCCCAGGAGCCATGGGGCGTCGCAAAAGGGTACGGAATGCAACTAGGGTGCATCCTCCGGGAAACCGTGTCGATCAACACGTATGACCTCAGGAGCGCGGAGAATGAGGCTTTGCGCACACAACTCCTCAAGAGGCTCCACGAACGATACATTTTCCCGGACGATGGAAACAAAAGGGTGGACAGCTTCGCCATCACGAAGATGAACAATTGTTTGACCAGCTGGAGAGGCCGGGTGAAGGCGAAGATTGAAAAGGGTCTTAGCTGGGAAGAGATCAGTGCCAAAGAGCCGTACATCGACATAGAAGAGTTCGAGGCATTGAAGTTCTCCTTGGCATCTCCGGAGGCCGAAAAATGGACCGAGTGGGGGAAGCAAATGCGGGCAATGAACTTAGGCAACCACCATTTGGGAAGCGGCGGTTACGCAGGAAAAAAGCCTGTTTGGGACAAGGAGGATGCCGAGGTTGCGAGACTTGGGAAAGAGAACCCTTGGCATAAAATCACGGACGAGCAAGTTAGGAACTTTGTTCGGTCCCGCTACTATCTGAAGCCGGGGACGGGGGAATTTGTTACCGACTACAAAGATGTGCTGGATTTCGAGAAAGTTCTGATAAGGAACTTAATTACCGCGGATATCTCAAAGTCCATTTTCGTTGATTTCTATACATGGGTTCACGTTTATTTGCTTTGTCCGCAGGAGGCTGAGTTGAAGGCTGCGGCTGAGGCCGGCCCGTCGTACCAGGAGGCAGCCGGCCCGTGGGACACGACTTTCAACCGGGCGATGAACGTTTACAAGGGGAGGGACAAGTCAAAGCCTCCGACGTCAGCAGGCCGTGTGACCGGCTTTGGTACGTCGATGAAGTTCATCGAGTACTACAGCACGGACACCGACACAAAAAGGGAGAGGAGGAAGCCGGCTAAAGATAAAGCCGAGGTTCTCGAGCTAAGGAAGAAGCTGGAGACACTAGAGAAAGAAAAGGTGGACTCCAGCATGGTGGACAAGCTAGTGGCCGAGAAGCTGGAGGAGAGGCTCCGGAGTTTCTTACCCCCTGGATTGTATGAGGGATTAGCTGCTTGGCAAGCGAGAGGTCAACAGGGCCGATACACTTGCCCAGCTTCGACGGCAGCACCTCCAGCAATAACGTGTCGCCGGTCCTGCTGCCCCCTGTCGTGTCGCCGGTCCTGGTGACCCCACCGGTGCCCCCCCGGCCGGAGAATAATGACAATGCGCACGAGCGCCCGGACAATGATAGGCCGGCCGCCGGCACCGGCGCCCTTGTCTCGACATTAGCTGAGCTCAACGCCATCGACAAGGTAACTAATTAGTTAGTCCGCGACATCTTTTATGACTACATATGACTTTGATGACTGCCATATCTCATGCATGCATGGTGCCCAACATGTGTTGACTCACAGGACACGCCTTGCATACTCCTGCATAGGGTGGGGGCCGGCGGAGAGTTGAAGGAAGTCGCGTTGGCCAAGATAGTACAACCTCTGACCCGTGATATACACAACACTCGAATGAGTGAGGCCGTGATGAAAGTCAATGTCACGGAGGTACTGCCTGAGTTCCGTGACATCGACCCCCCCCACGCAACCTCCGGGAGCTGAGAAACACATGAAGCTTGGCGAATGCGGAAAGTGGATGATGGAATGGCCGAAGACCCAGATTCGTCTTGGGGATGTTATTCATGGGGTCGGTCGCACCGGCGGCGCCACCTCGAGGCCTCGGCTCCCGCTCGTTCGGCCCCCGTCGAGGCGGCCGCAAAAAACTATTGCGGAGGAACCGACGCCACAAGTAGCCGTCGCCACCACCCAGAAGGAACCGCCGGTCACCGCCCCCACCGGCCGGAAGCTACCGTCGGTCGCCGCCACCACCGGCCGGAAGCTACCGCCGATCGCAGCCACCACCGGCCGGAAGCTACCACCGGTCGTCGCCGCCACCAACCTCCACAAACAGTTGTTGGGAACGTCTTCACCGGTTAGTTCTGACTTTCTGAATTCCCCGACTTTTCGACTTTCCCGACTAACGGATGTGCTATCGTTTATGTTTAGGACAAAGCCGTTGCACCTGAACTTGGTGGCAACGAGGATGAGGACAATGATGTCAACCTCGATGACTACATCAACACTGGCGCCTGCAAGGATGATATGTACATGCCTCATGTGGATGAAGAACCCTTCCGCGACCACCGCAGTCAAGCTGCTCGTCCCACTTCATGCACACAACGCCTGGCCTTCACGCCTCCGGATGCCGGCGATCATCAAGCTCCCCCGGGTAACGTTTTCAGCCCTAACACTCTGATGGAAACTGTTAAAGCGGGGTTCACTGCACCCCCACAATCCCAGAGAAGAACAAGATCAAGAAGCATAGGAAGAGAAAAGGATCCTCCACCTCTGCGAGCCAGCCAGCTCCTAAGATCCGGGGTCTTGAAGACACGATTCCACCCCGTGTGGATGGCTTCCCCCGAGTTCATGTAGCTGGTGAACCTATCTTGTCTGGGGACTTGCTCCGCCTCGCAGAAGGACCCATGATTGCTTTGCAGCAAAGTATCTTGTATCTGGAGGAGCAGCTTCTTAAAGAAAAGCATCCGAGTTACCCGGCGTTCGCGGTCCAGGTGCCAAAGGAGCTGGTGGACTTCGTCCAGGAAGACCCTGCGGATGTGTTCTTCATCGCGTATGAGGACATCTTCAAACTCTTTCACACTCAACGGCTAGACTATAACATGGTCCGTCTATATGCGCTCGATATGGCGATGAAGATCAGGAGAGATGCGACCCCGTACGTCGCGATAGTGGATCCTTACTACATGCGCGACAGCCATCTGGAGGAAGGGTCAAAGACAAGGGAAACGGCCACGGAGTACCTCGTAAGGGTCATGCTGGCCAACAAGTGGAAGACCACCCTTCTTCTGCCTTTCTTTTTCGAGTAAGTACACATCCGCTCGCCACCGTCGTATCTTATGCCTTCTTGTACATTTCTTCCATCGCTGATCCTTTGTCCAACATTCCGTTTCAATTGTGTTGAGCAGGGACAAGTACTGCGCACTCATCTCCGTAGCCCCGAGGTGGTCCATTGCCACTTATTTGGACTCGGGGAATAAATACACGCCGAGACGATACACCAGAATAAAGGGTGTTCTGGATGACGCTCTCGAGGCCTATGCCCAAAAGGGCGGCCCATTCCATAACAAGTTGGAATTTTTCACGGATGAAAACACACACAAGTTTCAGCATGGGAGCGGATTCCATTGCATCAAGCAACTGGATGGCAGCGTGAAGGAGGCCTACTACGCCCTCCATCACCTTAAAGGAATTGTCCGGGATTGCGAGAAAACAAAGTTTCCATCGGGTCTCGCAGAATACACCAAATCAGAGGATGCTCTCACCGATGCTGATTACAGAGCAGACTTCCATCGCATGCAGCTGCAGTTGACAACGATCATCCTCGAAGATGTCCTTCACAGATCAGGGGCCTACCACCACCACAGAGGTATTATATATAGAAGTGCATGCGTAGGGTTATCTATTATATATATGCTATGCTATGAAACCCAAATAGGATAGCCATATGATTGTCTTGCCTCTCTACTTAGATGAATAAATTATATTCTATTTTATATCACTAACCTATATATATATATCCCAATTTATCTTCAGTGTTGTCTCAGAGGAGTATCGAAGAACGACTAGAGGCACAGTATGACACCAGGGAGTGGAGGACGAAACAAGGCTTTCTACCGTTGCCGGAGCCGCGAAAGTAGAGGACTCCGTGATTATGCATGCTCCCGGATCATAGTTAGGCGGTGAACACTTGATTTGTAATGTGTAGTGTGAAATGTTGAACTTTTGGTTGTATATACATGACTAGCTAATTGTGTTTACATTCGGCACTTTTGTGACTATGTGTATATATATATGTATCTCGATCGGGCCACTAATTAAGTAATATATATGTGTGATGACATATTGATTAATATCATTGTCTGTTTATATACCTGTCAAATATACCTGTATTTTCTGTATAAACCTGTATAAATACTATATATACGTGTATTTATACAGCAAAATAAAAAAATACAGTTTTTCTGGTTAACACTTCTGTGGCGCACCTTTTTTAGTTTTTGTGGCGCACCACTTTCTGTGGCGCACCAAGGGCAGTGCGCCACAGAAAGCCTCTCCATAGGGTCCTGGCGACCTATTTCTGTGGCGCACAGACAGGGGTGCGCCACAGAAAGTTGATATTTCTGTGGCGCATATCCCTGGTGCGCCACAGAAAATATTTTTGTGGCGATAATTCTGTGGCGCACCAGGCTAGCCCACAGATGCGCCACAGATAACCAAAATGGTGTGCCACAGATAGACTATTCTGTGGTAGTGTAACACTGAAGAACTCCTTCATCGAGCAGCATGTCGCCACACCGGATGCTTGCGCCGTTTTGTCGTGCCCGCCTATGTTGTAGTGCAGTGCAGTATTGTGTGGCGTGCAATCGAGGATCGGAGAATCGGTGAATTGGGCAGGGTAGGATTCCGGGTGGTACGATTCGTGGTATCGGGACGACCACTCGACCGTGCTCGTGTGGGTTCTTATTTTTTAAGAGAAAACAGGCTGTAGGACCTCAGATTCCGACTAAGAGCATCTCTAGCAGCGACCGAAAATGCTGGAACCGTAAACGCGGTTTTCGGTTCGCGTTTTGCCCGGTTTACGGGATGAAAATGGTTGCACGCAGAACAGAAACCGAAAGCCGAGGTTTTCGGTTTCTGTTCTGCGCGCAGCCATTTTCAGCCCGTAAAACACATATTCGTCCACATTTCAACAGATATGTATCATTTGACTTTAAAAATATAAAAGCAATATAAAATCAATATGAAGTAAGAATATTGTTTATTGTAGAATACAAACTTAATCAAATTACAATAATGGTTCAAATTACAACCCAAATAAATAAATAATAATCCAATACAAACCGAATTCAAATAAATAATGGTTCAAAGTACACATAAATAATCCAATAAAATGAATGAAAATGGCAGATTACTACCCATGCCTATGCCAGTGGTGCGCAATGAGATCTTTTTGAAGCTGACAGTGAGTTTCCTTGTTCTCAATCTCCCGGTAAGTCTGAAGAAATGCTCTAATTGCATCTGGGTTTCTTGCCGGTTTCACACGTTTGCCTACATTGTCATAGACTAAATCCAAGTCCAAGTCCCTCTCATCCTCGACGATCATGTTGTGAAGAATCACACAGCATGTCATTATGTTTTTCAGGGTTTTTTTTTCCCAAAAACGAGCAGGACCTCGAACTATGGCAAACCTAGATTGCAAAACCCCAAAGGCTCTCTCAATGTCCTTTCGGGCTGCCTCTTGTACCTTGGCAAAGTGGATCTCCATTTTAGTCGCTAGTTTTGAGATGATCTTCACAAATGTAGACCAAGGGGGATATATACCGTCGGCAAGATAGTACCCCTTTGTGTACTCATGCCCATTGACAGTGTGGTTGCATTCCGGAGCATCACCACTGGCTAGCCTCGCAAATAAGTGAGACCTTTGCAAAACATTGATATCATTGAGTGTGTCCGGCAAACCAAAAAAGAAATGCTAAATCCACAAATCCTCGGACGCAACGGCCTCGAGAACAATTGTTGCATCACCACTCTTGCCACAATACTACCCGTGCCATGCCTTCGGGCAGTTTTTCCATGCCCAATGCATACAATCAACACTACCTAGCATGCCCGGCCAACCACGAGCCTCATTTTGTGCCATCAACCTCGTCGTGTCCTCCTCATTCGCTGCTCTAAGATAAATGACCGAAGAGGCGGATTATCACTTTGGCGGAAATGCGCACTGACTCGATTGTAGTATCCTCGCCAATGCAAAGATACTCATCGGCGTAGTCCGCCGAAATGCCGTATGCAATCACCCTCATCGCTGCGGATATCTTCTGATACGCGCTAAACCACAACAATCCGGCTGCATTCCTCCGGCGAGTAAAATACCGACAATTGGCCTCGCAAGCCTCTACAATTTTGATGAATAGGGATCGACGCATTTGGTACCTTTGACAGAAGATGTGTTTCGGGTAGGTTGGTCTTTTGGCGAAGTAGTCTCGCATGAGCAGCTCGTTGCCGTAGAAACGATTCGGGGAATGCATAGGCGGCCAACCTTTGGATCTTCGCCTCGTCCTCCTATGCACATCCTCGAACTCCTTCACAGCAAGGATCACCACCACCATTTGGTGCCGGTGGTTGGCGAGCAACATCTCAACGTCCGAGTCCTCGAGCAAAAATTAGTCGCACGGGCTCAACTCCATATACTCGGTTTCAAGGGGAAAGTTCTCGGGCGCCCGATTTTTTTTTTTTACGGGTCGGGCACTTTTTCGGTCGCTGGTCTGTCTCGTTTTTCCTCACGCAGACCGTATCTGACGGTTATTTTTTAAGTTCGGAACGTTTTCGGTCACTGCTAGAGATGCTCTAATGGGCAAGGTGAAGGAGAGATGGGCCATGGGGAAGTAGGGAGAGAGATAGAACTAGTAGGTGGGCTAGTCCTTGTTTGGGTTTGAATGCATGAATAGCATATCATGTGTGTGCGCGCGCGCATGTGTTTATCTAAAAAAAAAAGTCATGTGTGTGTGTGTTATTTTCCTGTTTTCGCATACATGTACATAGTGTATACCGTGTATATGGCAATAAATAATGGATTTCTGAGTGTAATTAACTGGATAATATTTTTCTTGATTAATGAGATAGATTAAAGCTGAAAAAACTTAAATGCGCGCTTATCTACACGAGGCTCTGCATTGCAACTGATGTCGGGTTTTAGGATTTAAGGGTTAATAATGCCAGGTTTCAGTTCTCTTTAGGGTTAAAAAAAAGTTCTCTTTGGAGCAGTTTGCATAAAAAAAAAGTTCTCGGTTATGATATTTTGCTTTATTTATAAAGCAGGGAGAAAGACTGTTTCGAGATAATAAAAAAATCTCTTTGGAGTACAACCTTTATCATCTTCCTAGCAAATCGATGAAGCCAGGAGTTGTCATCTTTCCTTTTGTCTTTGCCTCATAAGAAGCAACTCATTTTGACATCTGAACCATTAACCCTGTGTTGCTTTCTTCCTACGAAGGTTGCATCGCATATGTTAGGCTACAATCCCCTGAACGTCGAAAACCTCCTTCACAAAGCAACCAAAAGAAAAGGAAAACACGCGCGCCTACCCTCAGAAAGAAAAATCTCTCCCAAATTAAGTGCTCCTACTGCTCTGTGTGGCATACAAGATTACGTCGGCAAAAGCACGCCGGCGATTGCGTCCGTGTACGCGGGTCGTTCCGAACGAGTTTCGATAATTCTCGATTGCATTATTGTATGTGCGCGCATCATTGAGGCGAGATCGACTACATGTGTGTATGTGACATACACACACGTCTTCGACTCGACGAACGGGTAGTTTCATTGTGGTCGATAGTGCCTGCATAAATTCTGTCCTATCTGTTCATGTATATGTGGGTCTGCAGACTGCAGGGATGAGGCATTGTTGCGACAGCAGGCAGGGATCCCCGAGAAAGAAACCACGGCAGCAGGGCCGGGCCGGCAAAATCCGATGCCCTGTACGAAAGTGTAAAATAGGCCCCAACTCGTTACAATTTATACTATTTTTAGTAGTGTAACAAAGAGATATAACATTTAAGTAGTAGAATTTTCTCATCTTTTATGCACAAGTCAAACAACGAAAGAAAAACATATATCTAATGATCAGGACACATTTAAATTGTTTGGGTTAAAAAAAGGAAAATACTTCCAAAATCTCAAAGGCTTATAGCATCTAAAGCTACCGTAGCATGTAAATCTATCGTCCCAACAAGTATATGCGCGTAGATAAGCAATTTATAAGAACCATCCCATGATAGGAATACAATAACACTATAAATTTACCTCACAATTTATAAATAAATAATAGCGATATTTTTTTATTGAAAATGAGAAGTCATGATAACTCAGTGTAGTTTTTTCGATATGTTTGAGACTTGAAATTAGCAATTTCTGTCAAGGGTAGGTATAGTATTTCTTATACATGCAAACCAACTTCATGATAGCTCGTGTGAGTTTTATTGAATGCTAATTAAATGCATAATCAAGTATATATATCAATGGGAATGTTATAAAATCAGAGAAAATAGAGACAAAAACTGCTCCGATTTTAGACTCAAGTATTTGCATCAATAAGAATGGTATAAAATCAGAGAAAATAGAGACAAAACTGCTCCAATTTAGACTCAAGTATTTGCACCAACAAGAATGGTATAAAATCAGAGAAAATAAAGACATAAACTGCTCCGATTTAGACTCACGTATTTGCCCCAACAAGAATGGACTTGAATCAGCGACCTCCGACTACTGCAGACTAGCGAGGCTAAGTCACTAACCAACTCGGCTGAGATGGTTACATTATGAATTTTTGCAGTACAGCTGTATAGTATAGAATTAAAAAAATTGGGCCCCCAAAAATTTGGGGCCTGTACAGCCGCACGTGTTGCACTCCCATGGGCCCGGGCCTACACGGCAGGCCCACATACTTAGCAAGGAAGGAATGGAATTATGCTAGCAAAAGCATCCACTCAACATGTACGCCACTAATCAAGAAAGCTGAAAGCACTTGGTCAATGCATTGTCCCGTAGCCATTAGAGGAGTGCTCGTATGTGCTGCCATTCTAAGAATACAGTGGAAATGGCACCAGTCTGCACCAGCAAAAAACCGCTTCAATTCGCGGTAGACGACGCCCGCATGGGGCAATTATAGAAGAAGGGGCATGCGTGCCAAATGACACCGGCCGTGTCTCCTCCTTCGTTCTCATGGCATCTCCAAAAGCGCAAACCAAGCCGGACCGTCAGTGTCCCACTTTTTTAAGAGGGGGAGAATTTTCGTTTTAACAGCGAATGTTCGATCCCCGCCTCCCCGGGCACTGCTCCGGTTGCCGTCGGCGAGCTGCGTTGCATTGCATGCTGTCCATACTACAGGCGGCGGCCAGCCGAGCGCGGCCGGCCTGTGGATAGGATAGGCTCGCCGACGTGGATCCCATGCTAGCTATGGTATCTGCAATTCTGCATGCTGCTGCTGAGACTGAGATGCTCGCTTCTCTGTCGCTGTCGTTTTGCCTTTTCTTTTCTTTTCTGGGGTGGGCGAGCCGCTGTCGTAGTTGCCGTGCCTGTCCGTTACGGCAATTATTTATGGGTTTTGACGGACGTTGATCTGCAGTCTTAGGGTTTCATTAGTACTACCCCAGTGTGTAATGTTACTTCTACGTCAGAGAATCTCTAAAATTATTTGGATCCGGCTGAACCAATGAATCAGGGAGACGATATACCACTTGCACAACTTTGCTGGAAGTGACGACGAGTCGCCACCACCACCGGACTAACCGTGACAATGCGCCCAATTCAATCGGTCACAACAGATACATTTTATGATTTGTACATCAAAGGTATACCAATGTTTTCTGAGAAACCATGACCGTGACCCTGTGAAGGGCTCCACATGTAATTATACAATTAATCAGGTGTTGTTCCTTTCTGCTTTAAAGGTGCTGACAGAGACTCCACGAATCAATTCATTTTAATGGAGGGAAAGTGACATTGCATAATACTATTAAATCCTTCCCTTTGGATCTTTGTACGACTCTCCAAGTGGGCGTTCGATCGTCTTGCACATTCGGATGTTCTACAAGCTACAGCTTAATACATGCATACACTCTGAGCTGTAGAAATGTCGTTGTTCTACCGGAAGAGAGCTCAATTAAAATAACACGGTATGCACTGATAGAACGGACAACCGTGCACTTTATAAACTGCAAGTGTCAAATGTGATGCATATTATGGGAATCCTATGTACCTTTAGATATGGATGGCACTGCACTGCTACCCGCACGCCCCCTGACCCCTGTTGCTCTAGGTCAAAGAAACTCTTAACATATATCGTAAAATTAATATTTTTTGATAAAGAGAATATATTAATACCAGAAAGATATCAATTGCACCCAGCCTCTGCAATAACATAATGTCTAAAAGACATCAAGGATGCACATAGCCAAAGAAAAGAAAAAATCTCCACCGAACTGATCAGCGAAGCAGCAGGAACTACCACCACCAATGGTCACACCCCGACTGCGAAAAGGTTCTCCAAGAACGACGCCTCCAAGAAGGAATAGTGCACAAACACCGTCGGTCGCCTGATCATCAGATCATGGGTTTTCACCCTGAAGAAAGTCCAAATAAACTCCAGACAATGCCTTCAACAAGAACACGAATATAGATCCGTCATTGCCAGGTACAACCATTGAAGGTCAAACCTAAGGTTTTCACCCCGGAAAATGAGACTTGATGCCCAAAGAACACCACCAGCAACAATGTCCCCTAGTGTGGCCGCCCCCACTTACCGAGCCTGCTGCAAAACACCGATCATCCAACTCACGGTCTTCACCACATTGTAAAATTAATGGGCCATACTAAAAAAAAGTTGGTTTCAAAGTTTTGGGAGTAAAATGTGACCATACACGTCATATTCAATTCTCATACGCAAAACAGAGGCTTTCGTATCACGTATTTGCGGTACAAGATACTTATATTCGCATACCCAAAACACGTTGATGGCGTGGATCACACGTTCGCTGGGAACCCCAAGAGGAAGGTATGATGCAGCATAGCAGCAGTTTTCCTTTGATTACAAAACCAAGTTTATCGAATCCAATAGGACTTGGAGAAGGCTTAGCGAGGTGTCAATCTACTCTGGCGCTTATAGATCAACGCGGACCTGCACACAATCACAAACAAGTACTTTGCCCCAACGAAACAAAGAGGTTGTCACTCTCTCCGGCTTGCCGAACACAAAGGATTAATTGTGCAGATGTAAAATATGAAGAGAGTGAATTATGACCAGCGAGCATATAATGATGAAAAGCTATTAAAACGGTTGTAAACAATGTAGGAAAATAGGACCGGGATCCACAGTTCCCTAGCGGTGTCTCTCCAGAAGATATACATGATGGGTAAACAAATTACAGCATGGCAATTGACAGAATTGTGGGCGCACAACAAGGCTATCATAAAACAATATAGTTCACTGTTTCATCTAATATGGGCATTACGTCGAAATACATAGACCGTTATCCAACTGCATCTATGACTAATAATCCACTCTGCGATCGCTATCCAGCATGTCACCAAAAAGTATTAAGTTGCAAGCAATAGATCACTGCAATGAGCAAAGTGCATAATGTAAGCAATGTAAATAACACAACGAAATCACACCGTTGTTTTCTCCCTAGTGGCAACAACACATCTCTCGTCTTAATCGTTTCTATCAACCCGAGCTTAGACAAGAGAGGCATGAACCCACTATCTAGCATAAATAGTCCCTCATACAACACTAATAATTACTTGGCCAAAGAACCACTAGCATCGGAGAGCGTGCAAGATCATAGATAAAACACAACACATAGATATGAACAAAAGTAATGACTTCCATAATTCATTGGATCCACGCAAACACAATCATGTAGCAGTTACAGATAATATGATCTTGATCATGAGAGGCAACTCACAAGATCTAAGCAATGGAGTACAAGGAGAAGAGACAACCATCTAGCTACTGTTATGGACCCGTAGTCCCATGGTGGACTACTCACGCATCACTCCGGAGGCAGGCATGGTGGTGTAGATGCCTCCGGTGTCGATTCCCCTCTCCGACAGGGTGCCGGGAAGAGCTGCAGAACCCTCCCGAACTAGGGTTGGAGATGGCGGCAGCCTCGGACGTCTTCTGGAAAATATTATCAGGGTCTAGGGTTTTTGGGGCGAAGACCAATTTGTAGGCGAAGAGGCGACTCGAGGCGACGAAGGAGGGCTCCAGGTGGGCCCCAGGCGCGGCCTAGGGTGGGGCCGCGCCTGGAGGGCGGCTGGAGGCTGGGAGCCTCCCCTCCGGGCGTCCTTCGGGTTCCATCTTTGTTTCAACTTGGAAATAAATCACGTAAATTTTCAGTGCGTTCCGAGAAACTTCACAGAACAACTTTTATGAAACAAAAAGATAGCAGAAAACAGGAACTGGCACTGGGCATCTTGTTAATAGGTTAGTTTCATAAATCACGCTAAAATGATATAAAAACATTATAAAAATATGTGGCAATGATATAAAATCAAGCATGGAACATAAAAAATTATAGATACGTCGGAAACGTATCAGCATCCCCAAGCTTAACTCCTGCTCGTCCTTGAGTGGGTAAGTGATAACAAAATAATTTTTGAAGTGACATGCTACCAACACAATCTTGATCATATAATCATGTAAAGCATATGAACTGAATGCATTGATCCAAAATGAAGGTTCATTGAATGAAACAAACAATGATTAACCAGGTGTAACATCTAAGCAAAAATTTAGTAGAAAAAAGTACCTTGGAGATTTAAAAGTATAACACTTGACAATAATTGATATCTCACAAAGCAATATTAGTACAAGAAAGGAGTTTGGCCAACACAAAGAAAGATTTAAGTTTTCAGCAAAAAGCTTCAACTTACAACTTGTTTATCTCAAGATAAAGTACATACAAAGTTTTCACAGTTAGACACAAAGATAACATGAACTAAAACATGAACCAAAGTTGATACCAAGTGATTGCTTCAGGGGGTTAAGAAGGAAGAGGGAAACTGACTCAACATAAAAGTAAAAGAAAGGCCCTTCGCAGAGGGAAGCAGGGATTAGTCATGTGCTAGAGCTTTTTATTATCTTTTTGATTTTTTTGACAGAAGTAAAATAGTTTTGAGATATGCATGCTTTCGTCAACGACTTCACAGTAAACAAACTAGCTAGTCCCCCATTTCAAACAAGGCTTTTAGACTTTTGAGAGCGTCTAGTTTTAGAGGAACGAGTACATTCCTCTTTCTCCTTGGTTTCACCACTATCCAATGTTTGACTGATTTCTCAGGTTTTCATTATGTGGAGGAGAATGGTGAGTTATATTTATATTTTTCTTAAGCCGCTCTTGGGTAAATTCAAGTGAGGACGTGAACCATCAACACCGGGTGAAAAAGGGGGGAAATGACCTTGCTTGTCACATGTTATATCTAGCTTCCTACTGCTTCCTCATGAGCTTAAAAACAGAGGCACAAAAAGGAGAATTTTGAAAGTTTAAAGATAGCACATGAAAATTTTACTTGGAGTGGCAGGGAAATACCACATGTAGGTAGGTATGGTGGACACAAATGGCAAAGATATTTGGCTTATGGATTTGGATGCGCGAGAAGTATTCCCTCTCGGTACGGAATTTTTGGGCTTAGCAGGATATCAAGCAAACACATAACATCAACTTGGTTCAATGAATGACTACAAATATACATCATGCAAAACCACTGGACTTCACACCGTCTACCTTGTTAGCCAAACCAACTCTTTGCAAAAAGAATATCTAGACTTTGAGAGCTACCAAGCAGGAAAAGCACCACAATTTTAAAGCTTTACAGTAGTTCTTTAATAATCTATTCTTACTAGATGATCCACAAGTTTAAGCATTAATCTACTTCATATCTATAAACAATTGGCAAGTATCAAAGATTCAACATAATGATCTACAAGATTAAGCAGCACTTTTTACACTTCCCACATGATAATTTCCACTTAACCAAATACCAATCAACTTATTTGAAACGAAACTAAAAGGGTGAAGCAACAAAAGCAATACTTCCTAACTACAAAAGCTAACAACTCTGAACAAAAGATGCTTGAAAACAAGAGCTGGAAGCAAAATAACAAAGGCTAAACACTCAACACATATAAGTGAAGAACATGAGTGTATAATGAAAAAGCGGAGCGTGTCTCTCTCCCAAACAAGCATGCATGGATCCAAATTATTGCAAAGACCAGAGAACTAAACACAAACAAACTGAAAATAAAAACAAACTGACGCTCCAAGAACAGCACATAATGTGTAAAGAAATAAAAAAATATAGTACCATGAGAGAAACTGATGATTGTTGATGAAAAAGGGGATGCCCAAGGCATCCCCAAGCTTAGATGCTTGTGACTTCTTGAATATTTCAGAGGAGGGTCCATGGGGAGCCTCCCCAAGCTTAGGCTTTTATCCCTTCTTGATCTTCCTTCATCACCTCGCACTTGGATACTTGAAAACTTCCTTCACGCAAAACTTATAGCAACTTCATTAGAGGGGTTAGTCCACAAAAACAATATCTTTCTTCAGTTCCAAAGCACACATATCACGAACTTATTTTTTTACAACATTATCTACTTTCACAAAGGTCTAAGTAAAGATCTAGATTTGAAAAAGCTTCACTCTGCTCGTGAAAGAAAAAAAAAATGCAAAACTAAGGACTGAATCTGTCAAAAACAGAACAGACTGTAAAGGTGAATTTTTTCGGGGCACTTCTGGACCTCAAATCAGAAAACTTAAAACTATAGAAAGGTAGAAAAAACCCTGGTTCTTACTGTCAAACAATTTCAGCCATATATGACTTTCTGTAATTTTTTGGATTTTCGAACAGTGAAGAACATAAATCTGTTTCTGGACAGCAAACTCACCAATTAGCCTTCCTCTCTTTAGAGACTATTCTTGGCACCAAAAACCAAAACAAACAAATACAAGGGAGTTGTTAAAGAAGTAACATCACCCAAAACTCAAAGAAAACAAAAAGAAACAGAAGGTAAAATAAAATGGGTTGCCTCCCATAAGCGCTTTTCTTTAACGCCTTTTAGCTAGGAAAAAAGGGCAAATTCAAGTTTTATCAATAAAGCCCAATTCAAAACCACTCTTTGAATTACCAATGGAATCAAAATGTTTCTTTATCCTCTTCCTAGGGAAATGTTCCATCCCTTTTCTCAGTGGGAATTGAAATTTAACATTGCCCACTCTCATATCAATAGTTGCACCAACAATTCTAAGAAACGGTCTTCCCAAAACAATAGGACAAGGGAGCTTAAAATCAAGATACATAATAATGAAATCAACGGGAACATAATTAACATTAACCATGATGAGAACATCATCTATTTTAACCAAAGGTGTATGCGGAGTGGAATCAAGAAAATTCACATTCAAATCACAATCTTTTAGTGGTCCAAGATCAAGGGCATCAAGTAACTTTTTTGGCATAATAGAAATACTAGAACGAAGATCACACAAAGCATTACACTCGAAATCATTTACTTTCCTTTTAATGGTAGGTTCCCAAGCATCCTCTAATTTCCTAGGAATAGAGAATTCATATTTAAGCTTTTCTTCTCTCACCTCAATGAGAGAATTAGTAATATGCTTAGTAAAAGCCAAGTCCATCTTATTAGCATTAGTTGTTTTAGCAAGATTTTGTAAAAACTTTCTAACTTCAGTAAAGTTACAATTATCAAAATAAAGATCATTTTCATAAAAAATAATAGGAGCATTATCACCTAAAGAATCCATATTATCAAAACTATTTTCAGCATTTTTATCAACAACAGTTTCTGTGTTGACTGAAAGTTTTGGGTTCTTTTTAGGTATAGTAGAAATTTTCCCAACTCCAATTATTTTACCATTAGCATATTTAGGTGATGTAGATGACTCTTGAGCATTCAACATTTTAATATCCTCATTGGTATAAATAGTGCAAACATTAACAACCTTACTAGTTTCAGCAATTTCAGCCTCTTTTTCTTCTCTTTCCCACCTAGCATGTAGTTCGGCCAACATTCTTATATTATTATCAATTCTAACTTATATGTAATTTAAAGTTTTATGTTCCTTAACATCATGAGGCAAAAAAATTATTTTAAGGAAATCAACTTCATGACATAAACTATCAACTTTAATGATTAGATTATCAAGTTTCTCTAGTTTTTTTTCAACAATTTTATTAAAATCCTTTTGTGAAGTGATAAAATCTTTAAGAATGCTTTCAAGATCAGAGGAAACACCTCTATTATTGTTGTAAGAATTACCATAAGAATTTCCATAAGGATTACCATTATTCGAAGGATAAGGTTTATAATTATTATTACCAAAGTTGTTCCTATAAGCATTGTTGTTGAAGTTATTTTAACAAAATTAACATCAACTTGTTCCTCTTGAGCAACCAAAGAAGATAAAGGAACATTATTTGGATCAATAGTAACTTGTTTACTAGCAAGCATAGACATAATCATATCAACCTTATCACTCAAAGAGGAGATTTCCTCGACAAAATTTACCTTCTTACCACTAGGAGCTCTCTCGGTGTGCCATTGCGAATAATTTGCCATCATCTCATCCAAGAGTTTTTTTGCAGCACCTAATGTGGTGGAAATGAAGGTACCTCAAGCGGCCGAGTCCAATAGGTTCCTTGAAGAAAATTTTAATCCTGCATAAAAAGTTTGGATGACCATCCAAGTAGTCGGTCCATGAGTGGGACAGTTTTTAACTAGAGATTTCATTCTTTCCCAAGCTTGAGCAACATGTTCATTATCAAATTGTTTAAAGTTCCTAATATTACTCATTAGTTGTATAATTTTTGCAGGTGGGTAATAGTTCCCAATGAAAGCATCTTTGCATTTAGTCCAAGAATCAATACTATTCGTAGGAAAAGATAATAACCAATCTTTAGAACGTCCTCTTAAGGAAAAGGAAAAAGTTTCAGTTTTATGATGTCGCCCTCTACTTCTTTATATTTTTGCATATCACATAACTCAACAAAGTTATTTAAATGAGAGGCAGCATCATCACCACTAGCACCAGAAAATTGCTCTTTCATGACAAGATTTAACAGAGCAGGCTTTATCTCATAAAATTCGGCTATGGAAGCCGGTGGAGCAATAGGTGTGCATATAAAGTCATCATTATTCGTGCTAGTGAAGTCACACAACTTGGTGTTCTCAGCTGAACCCATTTCCACAATATAAAAGCAAGAAACTAAGCAAAACAAAAAGAGACTAGTTGCTGGAATTTTTAAATTTTTTGTGTTTTCAGTTTTAAAGCAAACGAAGGGCAAAACAAGACTAACAAAAAATATACTAAGCAAGACAATGACAAAGTAAAGTGAAAGGATGTGTGAAACTCCCCTAGCTGAAGCTTCCAAGTCCCCGGCAATGGCGCCAGAAAACAGGCTTGATGGCGTGGATCACACGTTCGCTGGGAACCCCAAGAGGAAGGTATGATGCAGCGTAGCAGCAGTTTTCCCTTGATTACAAAACCAAGGTTATCGAATCCAGTAGGACTTGGAGAAGGCTTAGCGAGGTGTCAATCTACTCTGGCGCTTATAGATCAACGCGGACCTGCACACAATCACAAACAAGTACTTTGCCCCAACGAAGCAGAGAGGTTGTCAATTTCTCCAGCTTGCCGAACACAATGGATTAATTGTGCAGATGTAAAATATGAAGAGAGTGAATTATGACCAGCGAGCAAATGATGATGAAAAGCTATTAAAATGGTTGTAAACAATTTAGGAAAATAGGACCGGGATCCACAGTTCACTAGCGGTGTCTCTCCAGAAGATATACATGATGGGTAAACAAATTACAGCATGGCAATCGACAGAATTGTGGGCGCACAACAAGGCTATCATAAAACAATATAGTTCACTGTTTCATCTAATATGGGCATTATGTAAAAATACATAAACCGTTATCCAACTACATCTATGACTAATAATCCACTCCGGGATCGCTATCCAGCATTGTCGTGGTGGTGCACGAACAGATGCCATATAGGCTTGATGTGGGGCCGATTGGACGCTGGAGGTACCGGGGAGGGCTTGCACGCACGGCGTACAGACACGAACACACACTCACTCACACACACACGCACACGATTTACCCAGGTTCGGGGCTCTCGTGAGGAGATAACACCCCTACTCCTGCCTTTCTGATGTATATAAGTGGATCACAACTGGTTTACAAGCTTGCTCCTTGAGCTGAGTGAAAGACTATGAGTTCTAAAGCCTAAACCGAGTCTCGGGACAGCTCTCAGGCTCCTCAACTAGCTCTCAGAAACTGCTAAAGGTTTGCTCAGCGTCTCTGCGCAACGTCCCCGTAAGAGGAGCCCCTGGTACCCCTTATATAGGGAAACCCAGGGTTACAGTGTAAAACATTGATACTGTCGCCATACCCCTTGGTCTCCGCCCGACACGGGCGCCGCTGCACCATGCCCAGACCATGTCAGCGCTGGTCGCCGCGGTGCCCTCTGCATGAGACAGCACGCCCACGCCTATGCCTAGCGCCACTGTGCCGCGCCGCCCGCGTCATAGGCATGGCCGAGGCATAGCACGCCGTCCACTTGCGGCACACCGCCGCCCCTGCTTCGCTCCGTGTCTCAAGGAGCCTGGTTCACCGTCCGAGATGACTCTCACCCGACATAGGCGTGCCCTAAGCTGGTAACTCGGTTTACTCTTTCCTGCACATAAGAACAACCAAGAAGATTCCGACATATATTAAGCAGGATCCGACATAAGGCTATGCCGGTTTGACCTGACTCGGACGAATCCGGGTAAGCCAGTATGATATGTCGGTTTCCATTGACTCGGTCAACTCCAAGTACCCACTCGGGGGCTTCCCCCCGACATTAGTCCCCGAAGCTGGCGCGGTCCTGCAGCCTCGGATGGAGGACCACGGCAGGTTTACCCGAAAAACCAGCATTCTTGAGTGATCACTGACATAACATACCTCGGCAAACCATTTATGTCGGAAAGCAGCTTTGCTTCCCATCATGATATTCGACTTTGATGTCGGATCGTTCCGACTCACAAGAAAAACCCTCGTCTCCTCCGAGTCGCTGGTTCCTCCACGTGGCAGAGTATCTCTGCTCAACGCCTCGACTCTTGCGCCCGGATGGACGTGCCACTGGCACGCACGCCACTTGCGTCACGCCGGTCGCTTCGGAGACTGTGCATACGACAGCACTCAAGTGCAGTAAACCGCACCACTTGCGTTGCCTCGGGTCTTGCCACCATTACGGCGCCGCATCGGCAGTTAAGATCCTTGCGCCAGATCTGTGGCCAGTTATGTGGCCGATCGTGGGGCGGTTATTCCACGATCTACGCCGATCACGCGCAGAAGATCGTGGGGCGTGCCGTTGCTTCCGAGAGAGGATAAATAGGAAGGAGAAGAATAACTCTCTCTCCCATCGTTCATTCATCTCCTCGCCTCCTTGCCTTCTTCCTTGCACCTGCGCACAGAGCACCGCGCCGCCGCACGCACAGGTTTGCGCACGCCGACGAGCCGCCGGACGCCGACGCCAGCGACGCACAGCGCCGCCGTCACACACCGCGACACCGTGGTAAGATCTCTCTTCCTCTCCTTCTCTCTTGCGCATTAGCGCTTTGAATCTACGGGCACTTTCCGTTCTTGTTTCTTCCTTCTACTTTTCCCCTTGTTCTTCATTGCGGCGGCGCGCCGTGCGCCGCCGGTGTGCTTGCAGTTATAGACGCGGCTCGCCGCCGGTGGACTAGCCTCCGTAACATGCTTTTTCCTCTTTTCCTTTCACTGCGCCTTAACACATTTTGCATCTAGATTAGATGCATGCATGTTCTTCCCTTTCCGTTTCTTGACATTTCTTTTTCTTTCTTCCTCACGAGGATTCTAACTTTAGTGGCCGTGCAATTCCTTTTGCAGAACTTGGCTAATTCTTTCCGATATGTCGGACAACACCAATCTCGAGATGGTAGAGGTGGTGGAAGAGGGAGTAGCAGAGGAATCCATCCGGGCTGCCTGGGAGGGCTCCTATGTCCGCCAAGCCGACATAGATTGGTTGATTCGGACCCGGCGGATCCCTGCCGGGGTGGAGTGCCGGGCTCCGGGTCCAGAGACGACCCCGGATTTGCAAGAAGGCGAGTACGTCGTCTTCATCGCGCACTTCGAGCGAGGATTCGGCCTACCCGCCAGCGCTTTCTTCCGGAACTTCCTCAACAAATTCGGTCTCCAACCGCACCAACTCCCGGCAAACGCCTTCACCACGCTCTCCGCCTTCGTCTCCTTCATGGAGGGCTATCTCGGTCTCTGGCCAACCGTCGAGGCCTGGTCCAAGTACTTCGGATTCCGGAAGCAGGTCATCCCGAATCCCGAAAATCCGGACGCGCCCAAGGTGATGACACAATGCGGAGCCGCCACCATCAATCCTCGGCGCGGCTCCATCTTTCCCCGAATTCTCGGTTTGGAGTCATGCCGGAAATGGCAACACTCCTTCTTCTACGTGAAGAACTCCACCGAGATTGACATGATCAACCTCCCGAGGTTCGCCATCGGCCCCCCTACCGCACAGCTCAACTGGGGGTACAATCCGACGGATAAGGATTTGGTGGTCAACCATATCCACCAGGTCGTCGAGCAGCTCAGGGACGAAGGATTAACAGCCGATGACCTGCTCGCCACCTTCATCAGCCGCCGGGTCTTGCCCCTCCAGCGCCGAGTCCACAAGATCTGTCACATGAGTGGCCCGCTGGACCCGACCCGGGTCAGCACCATCGAGCTGGACAACGACCAGATCCGGCGGCGCATCAAAGCCATAGCCCGGACAAAGATGCCGGAGGAATGGGAATGGGGCAAAGAACCCCACAGCAGGAACAACCTTCCCCCGCAAGTAAGTACTTCTGCCGACATAACATTCTTACCGACGTAAACTTTTATGTCAGTACAACTTGGTACTTGTTATTAATCGCTTTCCCTTTCTCATTACGCAGAGATTCGGTCGGCAACTGACCGAAGACGGAGAAAACCCCTCTGGCAAATGGGGTAAAGACCGGGTCGAAGCCGACTCGGAAGACCCGGACGACGAGGATAACATGCCCATCCCCGACGTCAGCTCAATTTCTGCCGCGGGTAAGACTCGTGCTTCCTCCCTCCGAGACTGGCCTGAGAGTGAGGATGACGATTGTCGGATTTTAGAGGTGTATGATCCTCTCCCCGTAGCATACTCATATCCGATGTCCCCGACCTCAGCTGACTCGGATGAAGTGGTCGAGGTGGCACCGCTCGCCACAGGACCCAAGGGCGTAGCTCGGAAACGCCCAGCAGCAGCGGCCGCACCCACAGACGCCGGAACCTCCGGGACCTCTGGTCCCGCGCCCAAGAAACAACGAATTAAGGTGGCGGCGAAGCGCCGCGAGCGCCCTGTCACCAGGGGGTAAGATCCCTTCTCGCCGACATATACCTCATACTCCTTCTTATACTTACTTTTCTCCTCTTGCCAACATACTTTGCTGTTTTGACTCTTCAGCGCGGCGCCTCTGAAGGTGAAGGCCCCTACAACCGGGTCCACCGACCGGATCCCTCCAAGGACTCCGACCCCGCCTCGGCCCGACGATACTCGGGTGCCGAGTCCACCCAGGACAAGTCCGGTTGCAGATACCTCGGCTCCGGGATCCGGAGCCGAGAACATAGATTCGGTCGAGGCCGCAACCTCGGCGCCCGACCAAGTGATACTTCTCGGAGCCAGCTCTTCGGCTCCCGAGGTCCAAGAGGACTCGGCACAGCCGAGTCAGCAACAGCAGCCAAAGCAACAGACTCGGCCGCAACAACAACAACAGCAGCAGCAACCTCAGCAGCAACAAGCTCCGCCACCTCCATCACAGCAGCATCAGAAGAAGAAGCAAAAACAAGCTCCAGCAGCACAGCAGCCGCCAAAACACAAGTCGCAGCCATCGCCATCAAAATCCAAATCGACCTCCACGGCCAAGCCAACACCGCCACCGGCACAGCCGCATCCGCAGCCACCAACATCTAAGGCCCCAGTTCCTGCCACTGAGGTATCGGCAGGAAAGGCACCGGCGACATCAGTGTCGGCGAACCCGGAACGGCAGCTGATTGTGCCACCAAGCACCGGAGCAGCGACATCCGGCAGCATCCAGACCACCAGCTGGGGGTTTGCACCACTGCAAACGCTTAGCGGAAAAAGCTTGGGCTCCCTCGAGCATTATCATATGGATTGGAACGCCGCCGACTTGAGCGAAGTGAGCTCAAAGGCGCCAACAGGCCAGATCATTTCAGAACATCCGGCAGGGCCGAGTCTGGTGGCCCAAAAGATGGCCGCAGTAAAAACTGCCGTTCTCGCAGCCGACCAAGCAGCTGCGGTAAGTCCTGCCGAGTAAAGATAACTCGGTTAATTTCTTTAATATAGATATCATCCATCCCCAGTCCCCGAGATTCGGGTCGAGTGACTGAGCTTGACCGAGTAAAGCTGACTCGGTTGAATGAGGGTAACTCGGCCTGAATCTTTATCAACCACTTTAACATTTCTTCTTTCCAGGCTTGCATGACCAAGCGCACACAGGTGCACCGCAAGCTGCTGTTGGCTCACAAGAGCCTCTCTGATAAGTTCAAGCTGCAGCAGGCCAAGCTGCAGCAACTAGCTGCTTCGGAGTCCAAGGCAGAAGGGCTGGAGAAACGGATCTCGGAAATCGAGTGTAAGCCATATTTCGCCTTTCAACTTGTACTTGCATCAATTTTCTTATTCTGATATCTGCTACCCTGGCACAGCCGCACATCAGGAGCGCGAGCATGCGCACCAGGCCGAGCTGAAGAAGGAGCAGGAGGAGATATCTCGGCTGAAGGCCGAGCTGGAGAAAACTCGGGGTCAGGCCGCCGAGTCGGAGAAAACCGCCGCCACAGAGAAGCAACTCCGAGAAGAGGAGACTCGGAAGCTGAAGGAATCTCTTGCAGAATCCAAATCCGAGGTTACCTCGGCCGAGAGCGAGCTCCGAGATCTGAAGGCCAAGATTGCACGGTGGCTGGTGGACATCTCCAAAATCAACTCCGAGATGGACAGTAAGCTCCTTCCCCTTCAGCCTTTATTCAATCTATCATTTTTCTTCTCAAGTAACTCATTCTGGCGTTAGCCATTCCTTACTCAGAACGCTTCCCCCACACCAAGGCTGCCGCGGACAAGAGCGCTGCAGAGCACCGGTTCGAGAAAATCCTAGGTGGCCCGATCTCATCCGAGTGGGATATGGACGCCCACTTGGTGGCTCTGAAGGCACGGTTGGTTCCCATGAGGTCTATCGGGATGAACCTCCTCACTACCGCAATCCGAGCTTACAACGTCCTCTGGCCCGGGTGTGAGGCTCCTGCAGTTGTAGATGAACTGGCCAAGTGCCTGCTGGCTTCCGAGGCAAGACTCGATGATTGGCGATCATCCGCCGCCCGAGTCGGAGCGGATGAAGCGCTGACTTACGTGCTATCCTGGTACGAGGAACTTGACCTCGATATGCTGAAGACAGTGCGGGATGGGTCCAAGTGGCTCTCTGACCCGGAACACATCCAGCGCCGCCAAGAGTTGGCTCACTCGCTCATCCAATACGCCCCGGTACACAGCTTTGTCCCGGGTGATCGGGTCCCTCACTCGGAAGAATTGGAGGTTGACAGCGAGGAGGACTACGCAGACGAAGAAGAAGTTGATGAGGAAATTCAAGCTGATACTCCTCCCGACACAGCCACAGGCACCTCCTCAGCCGCTGCGACCAAGGATAGCGCCGAGATCCCGTCCTCGGAACCAGCCAAAACCGATGCCACTGCCTCTGCTCCAAGTAACTAGGATCCTGCTGCCTAGACTTAGAGAAAAAACTCAAACCATCAAATCCCCGGAATGCCGGGTGCAAATGTAATATAAACCTTTAGCCTTTTTATGCTTGGTACTTGGTTCGTTTACTTTTGCACAATTTTAGCATGGTTTATTTAGTATGCCGAATCATTCTGAACCGAGTCCCCGAGCTCGTTTTCTTGTTTACCATACTTAGCAACCTCTACTCTTGTCTACCTCTCTTGGGTTTCTTGACAGTCGAGTCACAAGATTACCGACATACGGCATACAATACTAAGAAACTTTGAGTCAAAGCTCACAATCATCCGACATAAAGGTTAGAAACGAAATAACTTGTGCCGAATCGCACTTGGGCGCCGAGTCCCCGAGTTTGTTTTCTTGTGTACTACCTCTTACAATCTCTGCCCTTGCCTACCTTCGATGGGTTTCTTGGCATTCGGGTCACAAAATCACAAAAACATAGCATACAATACTCAAAACTTGAAACATGGTCTAGAGCCATCCGACACAAAACGAAAAGACAACAAAAGAAACCGAGTCGCTCTTGGACCGAGTCCCGAGTCTGTTTCTTGTTTACTATCCCTTGCAATCTCTGCCCTTGCCTACCTCTGATGGGTTTCTTGGCATTCGGGTCACAAAATCACAAAAACATAGCATACAATACTAGCAAACATGGAAGCGCGATTTTTGAAGCCACCCGACATAAAGGAAACAGAGATAAACAAGCATACAACACAAGATTCATAGCAAGGCAGTCCCCGAGTTTCATTTCGGAGTACCGACATTTCATTTCAAAGTTTCGAGATACATACAGTGAGTCCTTAAGAGTAAAAAGGGCGAAGAAGAGCTACATTCCAAGGTCGCTTGGTCTCCTCTCCGGATCTATCCATTCGGTTCTTCACCTGTGCCTGGGCATCAATAAGATAATATGCATCGTTGTTCAAAGCTTTGCTCACAATAAATGGCCCTTCCCAAGGAGGCGATAACTTGTGCATTCCGGCGGTGCGTTGTACCAGCCTAAGGACCAGGTCCCCTTCTCGAAACTTGCGAGGATTTACTTTCCGGCTATGATAGCGTCGGAGATTTTGCTGATATATTGCTGATTTGGACAATGCCAATTCTCTTGCTTCCTCGAGCAGATCGACATCATTTTCTCGGGCTTCCCTTGCCTCAGACTCGGTATACAATGCGACTCTTGGCGAGTCATGCTCTATGTCGGTTGGCAGAACTGCCTCTGCTCCATAAACCAGGAAGAATGGCGTGTAGCCAGTGGAGCGATTCGGCGTGGTCCTTAGACTCCACAGCACTGCTGGTATCTCATCCAGCCAACAACCCGGAGCACGCAACAGTGGCTCAATCAACCGAGGTTTGATGCCTGATAAGATTAAGGCATTCGATCTTTCCACCTGTCCATTGGACTGCGAATGCGCAACCGAGGCCAGGTCTAGCCGGATTCTTTTTTCCTGGCAAAACCGAGCAAAGGCTCCATCGGCGAAATTTGTGCCATTATCCGCAATAATGCTATGCGGGTGCCCATACCTTAGGATAATATCCTTTAGGAATGACACGGCTGTGCGACCATCGCACTTTCTAATTGGCTTCACCTCGATCCATTTGGTGAACTTGTCCACCATCACCAGGATGTGAGTCATGTTACCTCGGGCAGGCTTAAAGGGTCCCACCATATCCAGACACCACACTGCAAATGGCCAAGTGATAGGAATAGTCTTAAGAGCTGATGCCGGCATATGAATCTTGTGAGCAAACCTTTGACATCCTTCACACTTCCGGACAATATCTTCTGCTTGTTGCAAAGCACTGCGCCAGTAGAACCCATATCGGAATGCTTTAGCCACTATAGCTCGGGAAGAGGCGTGATGACCACACTCTCCCTGGTGAATATCTCGGAGGATTCTTTCTCCTTCTTCCGGTTCGACACAGCGCTGAAGCACGGTGGTCACACTTCTCTTGTACAGCTCACGATTGATGATGGTGAAGGATTTGGATCGCCTCTGAATTTGTCTGGCCGAGACCTCATCACTCGGCAGAGTACCATCCAACATGAATGTCATGATGGGTTGTGCCCATGTCGGGACAGGGCGAGTGCCGGATATAGGCTCGTCGATTTCCATTGCATCCACCGACATCACCGCGCCCGACATCAGCTGACGAGTCCCCGAGTCCTCCCAAGGAGTTCCCGAGTTCCGCCAAGCAGCTTTCCAATTCTCCAGCGTAGTCGCCGAGTCTTGCTGAATGTAATCGACCTCCATGGAAGTCCCCGGGTCCTGCGCAGCAGTCCCCGAGTCCTGCAATTTGCTTCCGACATCCACATCCATCGGGATGACACCGAGCTCCGGATTACCCAGGATGAATATCGATTCTGACTCGGGTGAAGGCTTGATTGATGGCTTGCGCAGATGCTCTAGTGATACTCCGGGCGGGATGGCTTGCCGATATGACCCGATCTTGGACAACATGTCTGCACTCTCATTATCTGTCCGCCGAATGTGAGTGAACTCGCACCCATCAAAGAATCCTGAAATCTTCTGGACATGGAACCGGTACGCCGCCATGTTGGCATCTAGGGCATCCCAGTTGCCTGATGTTTGCTGAATCACCAGGTCCGAGTCACCATAGCAGATGATCCGGCGGATTCCGATTTCTCTGGCCACCTTGAGTCATGAATCAGTGCCTCATACTCGGCGACGTTGTTGGAAGCTGCGAAGTGTACTTGCAACACATATTTAAGCTGATCTCGCTTTGGTGAGGTAAGAACTACACCAGCTCCCAGGCCCTCTTTTACCTTGGATCCGTCAAAATGCATTCTCCAGTAATTGGAGTCCGGCAGGGACGCCTCATATTCCATCTCGGCCCAGTCCACAAGGAACTCGGCCACCGCTTGAGATTTGATGGTATCTCTTCTCGCATACTGCGGCGCGTAAGCCGCAAGCTCAATAGCCCACTTAACGACTCGGCCACTGGCATCTTTGTTGCCTATGATTTCCGACACAGGGGCCGCACTTACAACAGTTATGGGGTGCTCCTGGAAGTAATGCTTTAGTTTTTTGGCTGCCATGTAGACGCCGTAAGTCATTTTTTGATAGTGAGGGTAGTTTTGTTTCGATGCGGAGAGCACCTCACTCAAATAATATACCGGCCTCTGCACGGTAGCTCCTTCTTCTTCTCGCTCCACCACCACTACGACACTAACAACTCGGTTAGTGGCCGCAATGTAGAGCAACATGGGCTCACTCGGTAAAGGTGAAGCCAATATCGGCGCAGTTGCCAACATTATTTTTAACTCGCGAAACGCCGAATCCGCTTGCGGAGTCCAGCTGAACCTGTCTGATTTTTTCATCAATTGGTATAAGGGCAAGGCCTTTTCTCCCAACCGACCTAGGAAACGACTCAGAGAAGCCAGACATCCGGTGAATTTCTGGACATCTCGGAGACATCTCGGCAATTTCATATTTTCTATTGCCCGGATCTTAGTCGGGTTTGCCTCGATACCTCGGCTAGACACGAGGAAACCGAGTAACTTTCCTGCCGGCACACCGAATGTGCATTTATCCGGATTAAGTTTAAGTCGGAATTTTCTCAGGTTTGCGAATGTTTCCCTAAGGTCATCCAACAGTCTGTGTTTTTCTTTAGTTTTATTAACTATGTCGTCGACATACACCTGCACATTTTTACCTATTTGATCATGCAGACATTTTTGCATACAACGCTGATAAGTTGCGCCAGCATTTCTCAAGCCAAAGCACATAACACGATAGCAATAAGCCCCGTACGGGGTGATAAAAGCAGTCTTTATTTGATCATCAGGGTTCAGCGGTATCTGGTGAAAACCAGAGTACGCGTCTACAAAGGAGAGTAGTTCACACCCGGCCGTGGAGTCGATCACCTGATCGATCCGGGGCAGCGGGAATGGATCTTTAGGACATGCTTTGTTCAGGTGTGTGTAATCAACACACATACGCCAGACAGTGGCAGCATCCGGTTCATCTTTTTTCTTCTCTACCAGGACTGGGTTAGCCAACCAGTCCGGGTACTTCACTTCTACCACAGCATTTGATGCGAGTAACTTGGCTAACTCGTCACCCACAGCCTTCCTTCTTCCTTCGGCGAGACGCCGTGTCGGTTGCTTCACAGGCCTAGCATCTGGCCTGACATGCAGAGAGTGCTCAGCCAGCTCCCTCGGAACACCCATCAAGTCCTGACTGGACCATGCAAAGATATCCCGATTCTCACGGAGGAAGTGGATGAGCTCGCTTTCCTATTTGCTGTCCAACCCGGCACCGATGATGACGGTGTGGTCCGGGTTAGACTCGTCGACGCCAACTTTCTTGGACTCCTTCGCCGCCTGGAAGGTTGCAGTCTGCTGCGGGTGGGACGGACTCTGACGGGGATATACCCTTCGGGTCCCCTATCATTGGTATACCTGGTGCGATCCAATCTACGGCCCACCTGGCAGGCCCAAAGAAGCCCATGAAGCACGACTTGGAGTACAATACAAGAAAACATGTAAACCCTACCTGGCTCCCTTTATAAAGCCAGGCAGGGGCACCTCATAGGGGATCCTCCCCACGGGACACAGACAGATAGGCATAGCCCTAGCGAGACCACGTCTCATACCATCGCCCTTACGGCCACCATGTAACTCCACATCGCCATCTATACAGATCAGACAAGCAGGATGTAGGTCTTTACCTCACCATGAGGGGCCGAACCTGGGTAAATCCTTGCTTGTCAGCCGACGGAACTACCAGCGCGCCATCTCTCTCCCCCTCAATCAACCCGGGGTACTCGACCCAGGGATTTGCCGAGCCCACACCTCGACAATTGGCGCCGTCTGTGGGAAGAACGCGCGCTGGATTCAACGTTTCGGCGGCTCCAATCTCCATCGACAACAGCGACCAGATCGCATGTACGTCATCATCAACAATCTTCATCAACGTTCAACGGCGTCGACTCCGCCGCCACACCACATCCGCGTCCGCGTCCGGAGGCTCGACATCACCGTCGCCTCTTAGGCGTAGATCGCATCTAGGCGGGATCCCTTCCGGCCGGCTGTGGTTAGCGACTTCATGAACTACGGTGGCCGGCGTTCCGTGCTTGGCCGGGCAAGATCCAATCTGTCAGCCGCCAGAACCCGCATGCTCGGCGGGACGAATCAGCAAAAGAGCTGGATCGCCCTGGTACATCATCGCGCAGCTAAACATCACGTACAGATCAATTCCAATCAGTCTTCTTCTCACACGCGGATCAAGGAAGCTGAATCAAGTCAAGGAAAGGAGCACTATTCTATTCAGAATAGGATGCGTACATACACGCGAGCAAGGCTCAGATTACAAAAGGAAATAAGAAAGGAAAAAGAAGTCAGCTCAATCATAGGTGACAACACACCGAGCATTGCCGACTCGCCACGGAAGATGTTGGCCTCGTCAGCATCACCACGGGCTTCACCAACGTTGTGATCGCTACAACAATTCGCCCGACTCACCGCCATCGGGCGTCGACTCTGCCCAATCGCGGACAACCGCGACCGATATTGACTCGTCGCGGACAACTTCAGCCTCGCCAGCATCGCGACCGGCTTCATCGACACTACGATCATCTACAACTTCGCACAGTCTAACTCGTACCGCGCCGTCTTTGACGAGCCGACGGTCCGTAGACATACTTCGCGTCATCAAACAACAAGGCAATCGACAAGCCGGTTGTCGGGTCAGGCGGACTCGACATCCCTTCCTGCTACACCAATTCTGCTGTGGACATCAGCAACACGTTGTTCTGGCTTAATCGCCTACGCGTCATCAATAGCTAAGTCGTTTTCGTATTTAATTTCTTTAATCAATAAGGCTACTTAGCCAAACATATATAATTTGTTTCGGCCGCACCCGACACTCGGGGGCTGGCGGCCTCGCCTTCGTCGACTACGCCTCCGACACTCGGGGGCTGGCGGCCTCGCCTTCGTCGACTACGCCTCCGACACTCGGGGGCTGGCGGCCTCGCCTTCGTCGACTACGCCTCCGACACTCGGGGGCTGGCGGCCCCACCTTCGTCGACTCCGCCTTCGTCGACTCCGCCTCCGACACTCGGGGGCTGGCGGCCCCACCTTCGTCGACTCCACCTTTGGCGACTCCGCCTTCGTCGACTCCGCCTCCGACACTCGGGGGCTGGCGGCCCCACCTTTGGCGACTCCGTCTTCGTCGACTCCGCCTCCGACACTCGGGGGCTGGCGGCCCCACCTTTGCCGACTCCGCCTTCGGAGACTCCGCCTCCGACACTCGGGTCCGCCGCGTCGACTACTTCCGCGCGCCGACTCCGGTCCACCGCGTCGACTACTTCCGCGCGTCGACTCCGGTCCGCCGCGTTGACTACCTCCGCCGCGTCGACTCCGGTCCGCCGCATCGACTACTTCCGCGCGTTGACTCCGGTCCGCCGCGACGACTACTCGCCTTGGCCGCGCTCGATGCTCTCCCGGGTGCTGCGCCACACAGGCCACAACAAACTCGCCTTGGCCGCACCCGATGCTCTCTCGGGTGCTGCGCCACACAGGCCACGGCAAACTCGCCTTGGCCGCACCCGATGCTCTCCCGGGTGCTGCGCCGCACAGGCCACAGCATACTCGCCTCGGCCGCACCCGATGCTCTCCCGGGTGCTGCGCCGCACAGGCCACAGCATACTCGCCTCGGCCGCATCCGATGCTCTCCCGGGTGTTGCGCCGCACAGGCCACAAACAAATTCGCCTAGGCCGTCACCCGACGCACTCGGGGGCTTGCGCCATACAGGTCTAAGTTAAAACCTAGGCCGTCACCCGACGCACTCGGGGGCTGCGCCATACAGGTTCCGCTCGAAAATCCTAGGCCGTCACCCGACGCACTCGGGGGCTTGCGCCATACAGGTCTAAGATAAAACCTAGGCCGTCACCCGACGCACTCGGGGGCTGCGCCATACAGGTTTCACTCGAAAATCCTAGGCCGCACTCGAACACTCGGGGGCTGCGCCATACAGGTCCAACAACACAGTAGGCCGTTCGGCTGAGCAAATACTCGATATGTCTGTCGAGTCCACCGAGTAGGCCGTCAGGCTGAATGAGCACTCGAATCTCATTCGAGTTCCACAAGTAGGCCGTCGGGCTGAGCATACACTCGAACCCATTCGAGTCACACGAGTAAGCCGTCGGGCTGAGCATACACTCGAACCCATTCGAGTCACACGAGTAAGCCGTCGGGCTGAGCATACACTCGAACCCATTCAAGTCACACGAGTAAGCCGTCGGGCTGAGCATACACTCGAACCCATTCGAGTCACACGAGTAAGCCGTCGGGCTGAGCATACACTCGAACGCATTCGAGTCACACGAGTAAGCCGTCAGGCTGAGCAAGCACTCGAAAAATGCAAATACACAGTAAGCCACCAGGCTGAATAAAAATACACGGTAAGCCAACAGGCTGATGGAGCACCCGGATAATTCATTCGAGTACAACAAAAATACAGTAAGCTTCAAGAGCTGAATAGACTCGACAAGTCCATTCGAGTGGAAAAGAAATTCAGTAAGCTCCATGAGCTGAGTAAAACTCAAAGCAGTAAGCCAAACCGGCTGAGTACAATAAGT